>JBAMHW010000014.1:12647295-12662075 GCA_037177495.1 Rhadinocentrus ornatus | reverse complement strand
CACACTACTGAGCCTCATTTTGACTTGTTTTAAGGACATTACATCAAAGTTGGATCAGCCTGTAGTGTGTTTTTCCTTCTTTAATTTTGAGTGTGACTCCAAATGCAGACCCCCAATGGTTAATAAATTTGATTTCCATTGATAATTTTTGTGTGATGATGTTGTCAGCACATTCAACTATGTAAAGAACAAAGTGTTTAATAAGAATAGTTATTTCATTCAGATCTAGGATGTTAATTTAGTGTTCCATTTATTTTTTTTGAGCAGTGTTTATATATATATATATATATATATATATATATACATGGAGTGTTAAAAGCATACAATGCAAAACATCCTCAAAAAAGTCACTTTAGTCTAAAACGAATAGTTGCTCTCTTTGCATATGAGCAACATGTAGTAGATATCTGAAGTTTATTAATATCCATTTGTTCTCTTTATTAATTCCACTTTGGTAAGCTGCTGTACTGCCATTATCCATCGACAAACAAGCTAAATACATATATGATTATGGAAAAACTCATGCTTTATTCATCTTTCTTAAATCAACAATATAGTTATGCTACTTACATGATGTATCAACAATATGTTCTGATCACTATCTTCAGTAACACTGAAACGAGGGGGTGGAACAGGAACATAAATATCAGTCGGGTATTTATTCTTAAGGCTTACTTTATCATCCTGTTGCCCTCTTTAGTATCCTGATTTCTGATCTCAGGGATTCCCGCTGCCATTACATACTGGTATGTGCCATGCAATCCTAAAGGTCTGTCATTTCTTTACTTTAAAGTTATCTTAAATGCTGCAGAAAAGTTATTTTAGCATGAATAAATAACTTAGCAGTTAATGATTTTTTTTAGCAAAAAAAAAAAAAAAAACAAAAAACAAACAAAAACAAAACAAAAAACAAACAAACAAAAAAAAACCTCAAGAGGTTAAAATAATAAAACAAAGTTCCATTTTTTTTTCTCCAAACAAAGCAATTGTAGAAAAGACTACATTACATTTAGGACTGAAATAATTCAAAGGAATACCACAAATCAGTATCAATTATTTAAATTAAAGAACTTCCTTTTACTTCGGTGAAAATTTATTTATGAAACCAGCCCAAGGTGACGTAAAATGAGTTTAACATGCTTTCAATGAGAAGCTCACAATTCCATGACTTGACATCCACCAAACAATTAAACCCACAGTATCATATCAACAATATCGAGGCATCCTGTTAGAGATCTTAGCATTTACTGTACATAAAACAATCATCTTTTGTATTTATAAATTGAACATATTTATATTATTCTTCATATAGCTCTCTTTGTAAACTGTCCCAATAGATACAGTATGTACAGTAAAAACTGCAAGTTCTGTTGGTGCTGGTGTAGTGAGCACTCAGTCCCCAAAGTTAGAGTAAGACATGGGATGTTTGCAAAGTCATTCAGAGCTTCTTATAACAAACCAAAGCTGACTAGAAAGAATCTTAAAACACACGGCTTTCTCCACGCCAGTCCACTTAAGAGTACACACAACCTCCTCTCAGTGCTGTGTTCATGTCCACCTGCGGGGCGTTGGCGCTCCTCCTGGAGCAGAGCAGTGGGCCGTCCAAGATACAGAGACTCTGGCAATGTCCATTTGATGCCTCAGTCTCAAGAGGACTGAAAATGCGGCCAGGTGTCATAGTTTTTACTCAGCTCCCTGACAGTTTCAAGTGCTCCTGTTTTCTCTGTAGTCAACCATTTTTGCTTTTTTTTATTTTTGTATAAGTCTTAAAAAAAACTATGATGTTGCTGTAAAAGAAACAAAGTTCTGGATTTCCAGAGTTGGGATTGGATTTAGAGAGTTTTACGTTTTGATCCTGTAACAATAGGTCGAGCAAATTCCACAAAATCATCTATAAGGACTGGCCACGCACCTGAGGAAGACACGAAAAAACATCATTAACTGCCAAGGTGATGGACTACAGGAATCTGAAACCAGTTTCATGTACTTAAATACAACGGACCTTCTTCATCATAGTTTGACATGTCATCTGCAATCATGTTACCAAAGTCCAACAATAAGTTCCATGTGTCCTTTGGGATGGATCGTTTATGATGCTCCTGAAATGAAAAAGTTCTGGTGAACATGCAAGCACAGAAAAGGATTCACAAATCTCTTTATGATTAATATATCTTCCTAGATCACAGCAATTAATCACTTTGAGCCAAATCACAGTTCATCAGTCTCACTTCATTTATGTTAGCTGGCGTAGCAAACAGCAGCTATTGATCCTTCTTAATACTGAAATTCATATGCAAGCAATTGAAAGATGAGTACAGACTACCATAAACCAAAAATTATGTGTTGTTGTTAATAGGAACAATGTTTGCCATTATAGGAGTATTGTGTATTGGCCTTAAATAACAGGCTTGAAGTATGTCAAGGATTGGATTTTCTCGCAATCCTGCGAATCCTGGTGCCAAACAAGACTTGTTTTTTTTCCACAAATTTAAATATTCCCAGTAAAAGTCATTACCATGACTTTCATAATGAGGTGGCATTGGGCCAGAGGTTGTTCGGACCATAAAACAGCTTATTTAAAGCATAAGAACACTGTTTGTTAGGAGATTATCAGTCTGCAATAATTGACTGGCACATGGATAATGTCACTATGGTGACCCACCAAAAGGAATCTATTCCAAAGATCCAGGAACTTAAATCGTCCTGACAGAACCAGGTTCCAGTAGGCTACAGCCATCTCCAAATCTGCTCAGATACAAAGAGGAACTCTTTAGTTAATCTGTGCAAGAACATGAACAAACAAACAAGAAAATCTGCAATTCCTTGTTATTTGCTCCACTTACCAAGCCCCTTCTGTCCAGGATTTTTGGCAAAGTTAAAAGTGAACTGGTAGAAATCCTTAAACTTCCCGCTATCTTTTAGCTCCTGCTCTAATCTTGGCAAAAGGGCCTTTAATTTTTCAGGGCTGTCACACCTAAAAAAAACAAAGACAGAAATTTTAACCAAGTAATCTAAAAATAATTGGATGTGAACACTTTAACTGATTATAACATGACCGTCTTTACACTGATGACAAACTGTGTTAAAGTGGCACAGACACATTAACCTCTAAAATCAAAACAATAAAATTCTTTAATATAGTCATAGCATGGAGACATAGAATACTCAGGCAGTGGATAGATCTATATTTAGCCAGCCTTCCTTCCCTAGAGCTACACTAAGAGAACCACCATGTGAAGATACTTTCGGCATGTCACACACTACTGATGTCAACACTCACCCAAGCTCTGTCATTCCATCCAGAAACTCCTTCTTGGTGAACTCGCACTGAGTGGCAGCACGAAACTTCCACGCAACGACCAGCACAGTAATGCTGGCTGGATCCAGTGAAAGGTCATCGCAAAACTGCTGGATCCCATCAATACCAATCTTGTTCTCATCTTGAGGATCTTTTAAGAAAAACAAACAGTTAAACTTATTTTCTATAAACAAAGATTGGCTCTACTTTAACACGTGCCTTTTTGCAACAGACTTTCCTAATATGATACAAACAATAACAGCATAAAACATGAGTTCCAAGTTATTCTGCTTGCCTTTGTAGCGATTGTAGAGCTGCTCCAGCCTTTTCCGGTCCACTGATGTTTTCATGGATTCCTTACAGTAAAGTTCTGGGTTCTGAAAATAGTTATCTGTTGCAACCTCTAGTTTCCAGTCATTTTGTGTGAGGCAGTACACAGCTGTCTTCTCCCCAGCCTGTGTGAAGGACATGAACTGCCGTACCTTGTCCCTCTGTGAAGACTTCAGCTTATGCTGCGCAAATACAGGATATGGGCTGTCAGACGCTGGTGCGATCAGACCAGGGAATACAGACAACAACACACAAACACAGACCGATACACCAACAAAAACACACAGTGACACATAAACATCTACAGGCATTCAGGCTACAGTACAGAGGACAAAACAGACTGGCAGACACTCAGTAACACATATTTTAAAAGCTAAGTTAGTCACAACAACAAGCAAACATTATTAAGGATTAGCCAAGACGCAACGATGGGAATTATATCCTGTCCATGAGCAACATAGGCTTTCTGAAGAGGGATGTTGTGGATACTCAAAGCACATGCTGTACCCCAGAGGGCCCCCCCAGATAACTACAGCCATAGATGTAATATGAGTAGGGAAATGGGATGCCATTGCAAGGACCTAGCGGTGCAACAAGTCTGGAGTGTAACACAAACACCATGGCATAAATACTTTGATTTATTTAAAGGAAAAATATTGAAAAAAAAAAAAATCAAAGTTAATGTGGCTGATGTTAACATTAAATACTTAAATTAGTCCAGAATATTGCTTGATAATGAATACATTAAGAAATAGTAATGGATAACTACGGGGTTTTAAAGCTCTCATATATCAAAAAAGGGTGGTGATTACATATAGCTTCCAAACGCTACACCTGTGTTATAAACAGCTGATGGATTGGAATGTATCAACTACATTAGAGCTCATTTGTTTCATTTAGAAAATAAGTGTCTTTATTTTAGCAGCTTAAAACTCTTTCAAATGCCCCTGCTGTTTATTGGTAATCTATACGTTTGGGCTTTAGATATAAATTGTGCCGAAAACTAATAATATTTCTGACGTTTTAATCCAAACTCGAGTACAAATTGACGACTGACACATGGTCTGTCTATAATTAAAAATAACCATACCATGTCCTTCCACAGCCTGCAGCCACTGAGCACTTTCGTCCACAGAATAATTTCGCGAAAAAGGAGACTACCGGACACTGAGTTCACAGAGCTGCTGGTTTCTGATACTAATGATGCATCAAGTCAATGGTCTGTGCTGGATGTTGATGAAAAAGCCCAGATTATTGTGCTACCAGGTGGATAACGTAAGGTTAGCATAGTCTACATTAAACCGGCTAATAACTTACATTGGCTAACGTTAGCCGAGTTAGCCAGAGGGTTCTAACATCAATGATGAGAATAACATCTCGGGAGAACACTGTCAGTGTGGCTATAACTAAGCTGGGATTTCACTCCAACGACTGTGTGTGTGTCCGTCTTTGAGATTCAGCGACTGACCTGCCAACAGCCGAAGTTACCAGACTGCCAAAAAGGGACGTGTGGCTAATGCTAGCTCCTCTCTCAAAATATCAACTGACCTTCCTGTAAGAGCAACGATTAAGTAACTGATCTAAGCTTGCAAAAATGCATAGCACCATGTACTTTAATAATAAGATAGTAGCATTGATGGTAAGCATATATGGCACTAAACCCAATGCCGGGGTTTGTGTTTATTTTGTTTACCTACCATTTTTACACCCGCTGTTTGACCAATTTGGTAGTCCGACTGTTGTTTAAAGTGCGCGTGCGCGGAGGAAGTAGGCGAACCGCTGTCGGAGTATTCAAAGGGGAAAATTCAAGTATTTCCACGTCCAGCATATGCACAATTACTCTTTAAAACATTACTGGTGCAAACAACAGATGCACTCAGTCAATTCTTCAGTATTTGGGGTATAGTGTCCTTTGTGTTAAAATTAGCCCTGCTGGAGGACAATGAATACCAGTTACTTAAAAGTGTTCATCCTCCATTTTCAAAGTAAAGAAAAATGAACTCTTAGAAAATAAAAATAAGAGTTACCACTGACAAAAATACCAACTAATAAAGAAACTTGAAAAAAGTGAAAAAATAAAATAAACCTATTTTGAATTAAGGGGTAAACACATTTGTTTCGTCTTTTAAGGAAGGAATCAAGCTGCAAACTTTCAGAGGATTAAAGATGATTTTATTTTATTTTTTAAAAAAAGGTCTGGTTCAAGGTAGTAGCTGGGAAAACGGATCTCCCACTATGACGACGGACTAGTAACTGGTAGGGGTAGATAGGCTTTTATTTGTGTCAGTGATGAGGGACAGGTGTGCTTCAATCAGGTGCAGCTGCATGTAGAAAGGGAGGAGAAGCCGAGCGAGACCAGGAAGTGGGGGTGAAGGCAGGGAGGCATGGCATTACAATTTGTTTGTACTGTTTTTTACTTTTATTTATATTTTTATTGCTATATATTTTCAGTTGTAATAAGAGATAAATTAACCAATTTCTAACTACCAATAACTGACAATCTAACAAAATTTAATTAAATATTTTTAAATGTGATCTCATGCCAGAGAACTGAGCAGCTACAGTCCGGCTCTCAGGTGGCTCTAACCCATGTGATGAAGACACTGGAGAGACTGATTCTGGGACACCTCCGTTCCACGATGCGACCCATGTATCCACTGCAGTTCGCCTACCGGCCCGGCATCGGAGTGGAAGACATGGTTATCTTCCTGCATCGTGCTCTGGGTCACCTGGAGAAGCCTGGCAGCACTGTGAGAATCATGTTTTTTTTTTTATTTCTCCAGTGCTTTCTACACCATCTAGCCAGCTGAAAGCCAAACTAGAGAGGGCTGGGGTGGACCTTCATCTGGCAGAGTGGTCTGCCTGACCTGCTGACCTGCAGCATATAGGTGTCCTTCAGGGGAATGTCTTGGCCCCACTTCTCTTCACCCTCTACACTGCAGACTTCAAACACAACATGGACAGCTGCGTTTCACACAAGTTCTCAGATGACTGCGATTGTCAGACTGATCTCTACGATGACGTAGAGTACAGAGGACTGACGCAGAACTTTGTGGACTGGTGTCAGCAAAACAGCCTCCTGATTAATGGAGATGTAGACGCTGGTCTACTGTCCCCTCACCAGTGAACATCACGGGAGCGGACATTGAGAGAATGGACTCTTATAACTTCCTGGGTGTTCAAATGGTAAATGGTCTATAGTTTTACAATATACATCACATTAACCCTTTCACACACATTTACACACTGATGGCGGAAGCTGCCATGCAAGGCGGTCATCCACGACCCATCGGGAGCAATTTGGGGTTCGGTGTCTTGCTCAGGGACATCTCACATGAGCTTGACAGGATCGAACCAGCAACCCTAAGGCTACAAAACGACCACTGAGCCACGCTGCCCATATTTACCTAAATATAAAACTGGACTCACAACAAGAACGCACTTTATAGGAAGGGTTAGAGCAGGCTCTATCTTCTGAGGAGACTGCTGTCTTTTGGAGTGAAAGACTCCTGAGGACCTTCTGTGACTCATCAGCCATCCTGTACCGTGTGGTCTGCTGGAGCAGCAGCATCACAGACAGGAAGAAGCTGGACATAGTCATCACGAAGTTCAGCTCTGTCCTGGGCTGCTCTCTGGACTCAGTGCAGGAGGTAGGTGACAAAAGGGTCCTGGCAAAACTGACCTCCATGCTGGACCATGGGTCACACCCCCTGCAGGGCATCTTGTCTGCTCTGGAGAGCAGCTTCAGTGACGGACTGATCCATCCTCGCTGTGCGAAGGAGAGATACCGCAGGTCTTTTCTCCCTGCTGCTGTCAGACTTTACAATGAACACATGTAAACTGTCTTTTCATATTTATATACATGTTTAAGGACATATTTATATACTGTACATACTCACCCTGTCAGACCATATACTATTATTTATTTTTTGTGTGTGTTTTCTTGTTTGATATCGCCTGTGTGCTTCTGCCTACCGCACCTGTACTTTGCAACAAAGCAATTTCTCCACCGAGGGACTAATAAAAGTTTCTTCTTCTTCTTCTTCTTCTTCTTCTTCTTCTTCTTCTTCTTCTTCTTCTTATTATTATTATTATTATTATTATTATTATTAATAAAAAAAAGAATAATGGATACAAACAATATTTCTTCAAAGGACAGACAACAGTGCACACCTTCGACATAATACATTGATGAAGAAACTCTCTTTTATTATTAGAGACTTCTTCATCCCTCCTGTAAGATGAACTGGCGCAGCAGGTAATTCCTTCCTACTGCAATAGCCTTATATAATTACACTATATGATGCCCCCTCATTCTTACGTTTTCTTATATTTTAATTTCTATTGTTCAATAATAATAATGTATGCTTCAAATTGCACATTACTTTCTTTTGAATTAATAAATTCAATTTCAAGTAGAAAGTTTCAGTTCTTTCTGTAATTCCACGAACCGTGAAATGAAACCTCCACGGAAAAAACTAACCCCACCCTTGGCCCACTAAACCAGGGAATTCAATGGCTGCCTACAGGCAGGAACACACACGCACATCATCCCACCATTAAACACCTAAATGTACAATTCATTACTATCTGAATTTCCTAATTAAAAATAACTATAATTATTACCTCCACCAAAGCGGAGGTCTTGTATTCGGTGGCGTTGGTCTGTCTGTCTGCCTGTTAGAAACATAATAACTCAAAAGGTTATGGATGGATTTTGATAAAAAAATTTCAGGTAATCTCAGAAATGGACTAAGGATTAGATTTTGGGGATAATCTTGATCACTGCCTGAAACCAGGAATTTTTTAAAGAATTCTTTTCAATAGGGAGATAATTTTAGAGCTTCTAATTCAAAAATAATGCCCACAATCATTGGCAAAAAATAAATAAAAAATACAATAGCTTGGCTTTTCAGCATACTTATTTGACAGTCATTTGTCATTTTTAATTGTACAGGAGGACAAAAACCCAGATAAATAACAAAACAGAGCAAGTATCCTGTGGGCTCCACAACTTCAGGTTTTCTACGTGTCATCTGGTTTGTTATTTTGTAAGAGGTGCTTTGTTTGGAAAAATGTGCTGTTAAAGCAAAATTATCAGCCAACACGGTGAAAAATGGCCCATACTTTTGACTGACCTTGAAGCCTTGTTTTAAAGTGGGTCTCTGTGTTAATTGGTGAAAGCTTAATGGCACATTTTTTGGTCCTCAGCTTGTGGGGAGAATGTATCCAGTCACACCGTATAAGTAGGCTATGCATTATTTTAAGCTCTGTGATAATATCAGTGAACAAATGCAGGCTGTGACATGTTATATAGTGTCTGGTTTTTTTTTCCATTGTCATAAGCCTATCTTTCAAACTTTGAAAAACGTGTTTTTTAATACCTGACATCAATAAAACAAGATTATGTGTGTTGAAAAAGATTAAACTTAGATGTTTTTGTAAAATGAGCATTTGTGGAGTTTTTCATTTATATAAGGTCATCACTGACTAAGTATCTCTGTAAGTTGAGCCAACAGAAGGCTCAGCTCAGTTTTATCTCAAGAGAAAATGATTCCACCCTTCAACATGTGTTAATAAAACACCCTGCAGCACTGTCACTGATAGAGTATCTGTACACATCAGCTTCCTTTTTTGTCATTTTACAGTGAAAGGGGCCTCAATTAGACTAATTCACAGGATGCACCATGTAAGGGCTTATTAAGCTATGAAAACATACATAGATGCATGTAATTATACTTAATCTCCTTCCAGTCTACATGTCCAAATTATATCCTACATGCTTTTTATTTTTTAGATGCAAAGGAAAAAATTCTTATTGCAAAACTTCTAACAAGAAGTTAAAAATACAAAATACTCAGAGTATTCACAGCTAAGTAAAGTTACATTGATTTGAAGTTTATGGAACCTAAACTATAGTGAGAATTATAATAAAGAACAATATATGGATCGTTGGACAACAGCTAAATTGGAAACCCAGTGTTCCAACAGTCAGGACAAAAATAAGTGTAACACTGAAAGATTTTAGCCCAGTAGCATTAACATTTCTAATTATGACAACCTTTGAGAAGCTTGTTAAAAATTAAACTTGCTATCAAGTGGAGGATGTACTGGATCCATTGCAATTTGCTTACAGGTATAGTTAAGGCATGAGGGACGCTTTAAACATTTTGCTCCATTTTTAATATGCTCTTTTGGAAGGAACGGGAGCACATATTAGACTATTGTCTAAAGAGAAGCTTATTAGTGTTTTAAACAGGATTTTAATCTTGTTGCTTGTACTCTTGTGTTCAAACCAAAACAACCCAGTGTACGAGAGTAATGCTAGGCTTTCAAAATGGTTGCACAAAAACGTCCCTCCCCTTTCCACTATAAAGTTTACATCAATGACTGTTGCAGCAAACATTTGAAGAAAATCACATCTTTTGCTGACAACTTCCCATTGCGAGTCTTCTTGAAGGTGATGAACATCATGTACCTAACTTTGTTTCATGGTGTGATGAACATATGTAAGGCTAAGGACATGGTAAATAGTCTCATAAATAGCTGGGGCTGTAATATACAGTACATTTTGTTTTGAGAAACAGGTCACATACATTTACTCTCCCAGTGCAAAAACCACGATTTTGCCATAGTGAAACATACGGTACCTCTAAACATGTCTGTACAGAACCTGGCCTGATTTTCATTATGCAATACACAGAACAGAAAATTTAATTTTTTTTACTTCAATCTTAAATCCCTTGAATTCTTTAATCTCGTAGACTCTGTCTTTTTCTCTTTTGGGCAACACGATTTTCAGATTTCCCAGTGGGGTTTGTTTAAAGACAAACACACAAAAAAAGGCTATTATGAACGAAATCAGACCTCATAAGCATGCAGTTTTATCTGCATTGATATATTTAAGCACAATATTTATATTATTGACTATTCAAGTGTACTTGCATTATATAAAGAAACAGTTAGGAGCCACTTACAGTGACAAACTGACAAATTAATAAGATGGTGTTAAATGATTGCAACAATTTAAGTAATGGATAGTTTCTCCTTACACTTGGGGAGAAAAGTTCAGGTATTTGTTCATTATGAATGCAATAACTTCAGACGTTGCTGCACAACACTTGGGCTTGGTAAAAAGAAAAACAAAATAAAAAATTGTAGGGACACAAGTCTTTCTTTTCTGAGTCAATCTCCAGATTAACTGTGAAGCAGCCTACAGGTAATGATCCTGAGACTTCCAACTGGCTACTCAAATTAATTTGAATTGAACTAAACAAAAGCTTGAGCATCAAAAGTTGATTTGATTAGCCGATGATCATATTAGCCCGCAGCTACAGCCCTAATCTAGTTAGTACACAGAGCATGTTGAGGTGGACGCTGCTTACACAAGACTTTATTTCTTTTAACGGATTTTTTTTTCTCATCTTAAAATGTATTTTTTCTGAAAAACAGTTAAGATGGGAGCTATACTTATGGCAGAAAAAGCAAAAATGAAACTTATTCCATTAACAATAGCTCAGTCAGGTGTCCAGTAAACCATTACTGTCAGTCAGCACAGACAAAATACTTTGATCTTGAAACAAGTTCTAGGAAAATACTGCAGTTAAGTTTAATGCCATTAATTATAGCAGTACTTATTATGTTGTCATAGCAGCTGAAACACGTCATTAAAAACTATTTATAGTATATTAAATACAATTGCTTTTTATTTAGATGAGCTAGAGGAATGAGCTTTGTATTGTATAGCCTTTTGCAAGCCTGTATTATGCTGGAAAGAACGTATATCTAGTATAAAAATCTTGAATACCATTTTTTGGGTAATTAGATAAATTCATTTTCTAAAATTTCTCTATCAGTGATGAGTCAAACATGAATGTAAAATCGCATCATTCCTAGTGCTAGGTCCCTCATGGCTTACATGTTCAAAAGCATTTTTGTGTTACCTTGCTGCAGGTATAGATTTACAACGTCATCCTGACTGGAGAGCTGGATTTAGGAGCATTGCCATCTTTACTTTGGTTGCAGTGAGATGCAAAACAGCCCTAAAAAAAACAAAACCGAGAACTTCAAATTTTAGTAAACACAACATTTAAGCAAAAAAAAAAAAAAAAAAAAAAGTCCAACATTTCAGGGACAAAATGTTCAGAAAAACAAACAAACATTACATTACACAAAAAGAAAAGAATGGAACATAAAACATTTCATTTAATAAAACAGACAAATAGTTGACAAAGAAGTAGCAGCACACATAAAGAACAAACAATGTTTCGGAAAACATAACATTTAAAAAACACTTTGGGGTTTTATTGTGTTTTGTTCAGCATAATTCTATTTTGTAACTTGGGGGCCATCATTCTTTACCCATCCTACAACAGTGGCAATGTGGTCTTAATTTGTATTACATTTAAAATTAAACCAACGTAAATTTTGAGCTGTCATCATAACTCACCTGTGGTTACTGCTGTGTCTTCTCAGCAGAGAAAACTGCATGTCAATGAAGGACTAAACCATTTCCACAAACTCCCATGCAGTAGATGGCGACATACCTCTGAGGTTCGCTGGTATCAACCAATCCCAAGAGATGCAGGTTGTGGGCATGAACCCCTTCACTACTTTGCTTTCGTATCATTCGAGCTGTCCAATCAGACACCGCTGAAGCGAGACACCGCCAAGATCAGATTGTGAGACGCGCTGCAGCAGCAAGGCCAGTGGAAATTGCATAGCAAGGCTAGCGGACAATTTGCTTACTTGTGAAGTGCATCGGTAAGCTCCATTTACTAACTTGTTGCTGGCGTCCCAGCTGCCGAAGATAAAAAACTTATAGATACATGTTTAAGCACTTTTTGTGTTTCATATGAAATGAAAACATTTTGTTAGCATACACAAAGCTAACCATGTTAAATTTGCAGCTAATTCTGGCAGTGTTCTCGATGACAGCTGGGGGTTAGCTTGTCTGCTAGCCAACAGGCTAACAAAGCATCGGAGGTCACAATTTCTCAACCGTAATGCGCGAGTTGGCTCGTAGCTACAATAACTAGTTGCTAACCACCAAAGCAGTAGCCTCAGATTAAGTTTGTGTTTTAATGTTATGGTTTTGGCTAGTGGGTTGCTAACTCGTTTTGTAGCACACAGTAGGGTTCGTTTAACGGTCCACGGCGAATATGATCGAATTTGGTACATTAACGCACTCATCTGTGCAATTTAGCGGTAGGTTTTGAGGGAACTGCACTAAGAAAACAAACGCCTAAAGTGTTTTAAACAGAAATATTTGGAAATTAATCTCCCTTTTCTTTAGTAACAACATGGCCGATTTTTTTTTAAAGGCGTTTAATAATAATAATAATAATAATAAAACGTATCTAAAAGACATAATGTATTATGAAAAAAACTAAATTAGGTATTTTTTAACTTGGAACTTCCAGACAATAAGCGGAGTATTATTGATTAGTTAGCCGTGTTTGTTTTTGTCTAATGGGGAGGTGACACCGAGATCTTAGAATGGCATTAAAACACGTTAAATTTTTAATAAAATCTATAAAAAAAAGTTAATGTCAGTCGTTGGTGGATTTGAGCATTTGGGAATTTAAAATACTGCATGACTACACTTTGTATAATGCATACCTTTTAATATTTGGTTGTTCACATATTTTCATAGCCATACCACATAAAAACTAGTTTCAGTACTCGGGACTGAAACGACTGAATTCGTCATACCTTTAGCCTAAATTGTGTTTTTATACAATACTTTATACATACACCACTTGAGTTATTGATTCACATAGATTTCAGGTCTGTTTTAAAGAAGATTGGTCACATCTGTTAAATTGTTTTACATTATACAATTGTATTATTATAATGACCCTATATCTTAATTTCTTGTTACCTAATTCGTTTCGGTTAAAAGCAATTGGATTCATACAGACGTAAGCTGCCACACTACCAACGTTGGCACTACATAGCGCCCAAAAACAAGCTTAATGAAAAACTTAACTATAAAGTAAAATACTCTCAGCCAAAAACACCATCAAACTTAAAATCACAAATAAAATAGTTTAAAAGTGGCTCAACATTGATTAGTTTGTTTCCTGTTTTGTGAGGATTTAGACCTCCTCTTCCTCCATTCTCAAATGCCAACAACAGCAGCCGTCGAAGAGACAAGAGAGTGCACTCGTAAGTGCACATATCCCAAATATTAACTCCATTCATAGTGCGAAACGCGCACCCCCCTTTTAAAAAAACTTTATATCCCCACGAACAGGAGCTGGGATCTGCAGTACGGATTCAGCAATCGTTTAATTTAACGTCAATCGTTCAAAACGTGCACAAGCTAACTAGCAAGCTAACGCCAGCAAACTGAATCCAATGCTAGCTGCTAGCAGTAACAGATGGCTAGCTGCAGTCAACAAAAGATTAATTGCTATAAACAAATTATGCTAATACTATCGTTGTCGCATGCAGCCGTACTGTCGCTAACCATATAGTGCTGTCAGTGTAGCCCCTTTAACAGTTTTGCACTCTAGTTAGAAAGTTGGCATGTTTGCATGACCTGTAGCAGAAGTTGGACGATACCTCTCCTCCGGACGTGCTCAGTACCTGAAGTAGGCCTTGTGCACGCTTAGCGCTGTAAAAGTTGTGAGCATCAAGGGATATTTTAATATTGGTTTCTGCATTCACGGTCCACTCAGACTTAACCCCCCATAAAGTTTAGATGTGTACTCAATATTAATATTTTTCATCAGTTTAAAAAATGTGAGATTAGAAGTGGAGCTGACGTTAGTGATGTAGTTAGCATTCTACAGTGTGCTCTTAGCAAGCTGGCCATATGGGTCTTAAATTTCACTCAATAACAAGTCTGAGCTTTGTATGATTATTAGAAGATATAGTTTCTTTTGGGTGAAAGGAGGATTTTCGCGGTCATTTAATTGTTTGTCTTCTTTTTTGTTTGCAGGGGTCTGAATATTGGTTGACAGAGAAAAATATTTAACCTGATAATAACTCCTTTCGGTCCTTTGGGATCATGGCTAAAGATGTAAGTAACAATATATAATATAAATGGATTAATGGGCAGCATGTTACCATTAAAATGTCACTTTAAATGTATCTCAGAATTCTGCTACTCATCAGATTGTGACCTGTGAATATTTTCAGACAC
>JBAMHW010000014.1:12632805-12647195 GCA_037177495.1 Rhadinocentrus ornatus | reverse complement strand
GCGAGCTGTGGCAAGAAGGTTTGCTGTGTCTGTCAGCATAGCGTCCAGAGCATGGAGGCGCTACCAGGAGACAGGCCAGTACATCAGGAGATGTGGGGGAGGCCGTAGAAGGGCAACAACCCAGCAGCAGGACCTCTGCCTTTGTGCAATGAAATGACCTCCAGCAGGTCACAAATGTGCATGTGTCTGCTCAAATGGTCAGAAACAGACTCCATGAGGGTGGTATGAGGGCCCGACGTCCACATGTGGGGGTTGTGCTTACAGCCTAACACCGTGCAGAATGTTTGGCATTTGCCAGAGAACACCAAGATTGACAAATTGGCCACTGGCGCCCTGTGCTCTTCACAGATAAAAGCAGGTTTACACTGAACACATGTGACAGACGTGACAGAGATAACGTTCTGCTGCCTGCAACATCGTCCAGCATGATCGGTTAGGCAGTGGGTCAGTAATGGTGTGGGGTGGCATTTCTTTGGGGGGCCTTTCAGCCCTCCATGTGCTCGCCAGAGGTAGCCTGACTGCGATTAGATACGGAGATGAGATCCTCAGACCCGTTGTGAGACCATATGCTGGTGCAGTTGGCCCTGGGTTCCTCCTAATGCAAGACAATGCTGGACCTCATGTGGCTGGAGCGTGTCAGCAGTTCCTGCAAGACGAAGGCATTGATGCTATGGACTGGCCCGTCCTTTCCCCAGACCGGAATCCAATTAAGCACATCTGGGACACATGTCTTACTCCATCCACCAACGCCATGTTGCACCACAGACTGTCCAGAAGTTGGTGGATGCTTTAGTCCAGGTCTGGGAGGGGATCCCTCAGGAGACCATCTGCCACCTCATCAGCAGCAACGCCTAGGCGTTGTAGGGAGGTCATACAAAACCAAAGCGACAATAGCTCCACTAGCTTGGCTGGCAGATATAAAAAAAAAAACAGAAATCAGCCCTTATCAATGGTTCAGCGCAAATGTGCAATTATTTAATTATGAATTATATACATTTATTTTGATAGTTGAATCAGATTTATTTAATGACATCTGTTCATCAATGCCTCTACTCTTATTGTAACAATCTGTGGTCTGGCGTAGAAAACTGTTGTTAGGTCTCTCAACCACACGTTTTCTGAGGCCCAGCTAAGCTTCTCATTGGTTATTAATGTGTTTAATTGAGACCAAAGCTGGGTTCATCTCACATCATTGATGGATGAAATAAACGTGACAATAGTCCACGTTAGCGCACATAAACTTAGCTTTTTTTTTCCTCTCTTGGCGTATACACTGCAAGCCAGAGATCCAGCACGGTGCCGGGATACTTGAAACCCTGACATTAAACATCCATTACAAAAGTTGCTGAATAAAACAATCAGTCTCAACTTGTCGAGCTTTTTCAAACACATACCAATTGGTGTCAGTGAACTGCTAAAGCAGATTTCTGAAGCTTCTTGTAACTTTCACTGTGCAGGTTTTGCATGTAATTGTTGAATGTGTTGGCTGAGGTAGTGTGACGTTCCAGGTGGCTGATTTTTTCGCTCGCTCCTCTTTGAAAATAAATGTGAGCCTCCGCATTGTGTCGTTAGGGCATGACGTCACTCAAAGCGCACAGCATAGAATTACACTAATAGATTGCCACTGATACCAGATCTAGAAATTTCTTCAATATCTGTATCGATACTGATGCCAATATCAGATCGGTGCGTCCCTACTGTTGACAAGATCTTATCAAATGAGTTTTTAGTGCTGTTCATGCAGACATACTCACCAGTATGTTAGTTATCAACATTTTTGCTTCTCCCCATATTATCCAGAAATTACTGGGCGGTAACGTCTAGTTAATAGCTGATGCTTACCAAGATCAAACATTTCAGTGATATTCATTCTAAGTTTTATTAGATTATTCCTAAAACCTGCTTAAAGCCTCCTTTGTGGTCTTGTGTTGATGATTTGCTTATTCATATTTGCATGTTTTAAAGTATTTGATTTTTTTATCTGTGTATTTATGTTTAATTTTTTTTACAGGCTGGTCTAATTGAAACAAATGGAGAGCTAAAAGTTTTCATCGATCAGAATCTGAGCCCTAGTAAAGGTATACCTTACAATTTGTTGCTTTTCAACAGACAATGTACAGATAAAGAATTGTGTGTCCCTAACATGTACAGGGTAGATTTGTTTAATCCTCAAAAGCAATTTCATTTCAGGAGTATGCCTTTATGATTGAAAGTAGACGATAGGGGGCAATGGAGTTCCAGTCAAGAGATCTCCTCATTACTGATCTCCTAATATCTTTTATTAGGCGTTCTGTCCTTGGTTACTGTCCAGCCTACAGCTGCACCCGTGGCCAAACAGCTACTACCCAAAACCCTTGGGCCGTCTAATGTAAATGTTGCTGCACACATGCAACATGTGCCTCACATGGTGAGTTTATGGTCTTATAGTATCAGATGTGCATGCTTAATCAGCTACTTTGACATTAGTTTATTATATTTTAAACAATGGGATGGTGTTTCGTAATTATTATTGCCCTGCATGCATTTGTGTATGGTTTTCTCGGCTCCATCTTACTGTTGCGTAAGCCCCTTCATTATCATTGTGAGGTGACCGGGCAGTGGGTTGCTGGAGGCAGTTGATCCTAAGCTTATCAACTCTACAGTCAGCAGGATTATACCCATCATCTCATTATGTACTAGCAATGTATACACAACGGAAATCAGCTTACATATCGCCTTAGTTAAGGAATAGATCACCTATCCAGGATGCCTCATATTATTATTATTATTATTATTATTAGGAATGCAATAATTAAGCAGTTTCTTTTGTTGTTAACTTTTAGTTGTTTGTTTTTGCCTGTAAAATGTCTAAAATATTCCAAATTTACAAAGGATTGATTGTAAACTATTTAAAGTTATTGTAACCAAGCTATTATATTTTGGTTTTGGTTCTGTGAACAAATGAACAAATGGCTAAATAAATTGTAATCACCCAGTGAAAAATTCCTCAGGAAATTCAGCATCATATCAGTAGGGAGTCTACAGCCTTGTTTTGTATTGCATGCCGTAACTAAAGTTGTAGCTTCACTGTACCCTGACATGCATCACCTGAGAAAGTTACTTGCACATTTCAGCAGCACACACCGTAACCTCTGTGATTAACGATGGTTACATGGCATACTTTAATAGTTGAAAACAACACACTTGTGTTGAAAGAAAATGGTAGCAGGTAGCAATTGAATCAGATGTGTGAATAATACCAACAAAGCAACTGTTATGCTGCTGCTGCTCAGCCAGTCTTTCATTTCTAATCTCGTTCATTTGGTCTCCTCTTACCATCTGCCTTCTTTTCTGTGTTGTAATTTTAGTAAACGTGACTGTTACGACACAAAGTGGAATAGCATCCAGTAACTTGTTTAGTTGTAATTGATTAAAGCAGTGTGAGAAATCCTATTGCATACTAAGGTTTTGGTAATCTTAACTGTATACCTGTGCAGATCTGAAGCTAAAGTGTTATAAAATCTCATATAGTTCTTGGTCACCTATTTAGTTTCTGTGTTCTGATGAAAAGCTACAAGGTTTACATGTAGCTATTAGCAGTCTTCTTATTAAAGCAGCTCAGAAATTCACTTCCTAAGGTTGATGGAGTTCTATCTTTAGTTTCCTATCCAGCGTTATGGTATCCTTGTAGTAGAAACGTCATGCATTTTTAGTATTTCGCATCATAAAGTAATAAGCTCATTGCATATATTAAGATTTTACTTTACAACTATTTATAGTGGAGCTCTCATTATGTTGATTGCCTAATAAGACTGTATGTTTTCTACATTAACATTTACTTCCCCGACCCTCACCTTCATAGGTGATTGGAACACCTCAGAGGCCGACTGTTTCAAATACTATCTTGGTAAACAGCCCACACACACCCAGTTCCCAGTTCCTCACTCAGAGTCAACCAGCTGATGCCTCTCCTTGGTCGTCAGGGTATGTCCTTTAAAGTCCTTAAGTTCATAAACTATGTGGAGTTTTTTTTAAGAAACAAATATTTATGTATTCATTAAATAAAGACTCATTATTAGATTTGACAAGTATGTCGGTTCTAATATAATTTTTTCTGAAGTGGAATAAATTTACGGTGAGTATGGAAATATATTGATGCGTGGAGTTGTGTCCACAGGAAACGTGGTAAGAAAGGGGAAAAGAATGGGAAAGGTTTGAGGCATTTCTCCATGAAAGTGTGTGAGAAGGTGCAGAAAAAAGGAATAACTACCTACAATGAAGTGGCAGATGAACTGGTTGCAGAATTCAGCTCTTCAGACAACCACATGTCACCTAATGACGCAGTGAGTGCTGTAGCTATGAAACTTTCCTTAACTCAAGACAAAAACGTCTAACATTTGGCCAAATGTGCTACCGAAGTTTTCCATTAATTTTCCCAGTTAATGTGTTCTGGTATCGTCTCGTTTTCCCATTATAGCACGTGTATGACCAAAAGAACATCCGGCGGCGTGTTTATGATGCCCTTAACGTGCTCATGGCAATGAACATTATCTCAAAAGAAAAAAAAGAAATCAAGTGGATTGGTTTGCCCACCAACTCTGCGCAGGAGTGCCAAAATCTGGAGGTAGACACACACAGTGACGACCAGTCTCACATTTACTTTGTCATGGATATATTTATTGTATTTCTTTTCTTTTCAGGTGGAGAGACAAAGGCGACTGGAGAGGATTAAGCAGAAACAATCACAGCTTCAGGAACTCATACTGCAGGTGGGAATGAATGAACACAGCGCTAGTACATTAGTGTTTAAGCCTGTGAACTTAGTATTTGCAGCTATTATGTTTCAAATGTCAGTATATGTAAAGACTGGAGAAGCCACTGATGCAATTTATTGACCTGAAAAACAGACCATACACAGTTAAGCTTCTCTATCACTACTTTGTGTTACAATGGTTAAAAAAAATAGAGATTTATTTCTGGGTCACACCCTGACCAAGCCTGAATAATGTATTGTCTGCATGGCTGCTTCAATTTTAATCTTTCTTTGACCTTTGCTTACAGCAAATAGCTTTTAAAAACCTTGTTCAGAGAAACAGACAGACAGAGCAGCAGGCAAACAGATCTCCACCTCCCAACTCCATCATCCACCTTCCTTTCATTATCGTCAACACCAGCAAGAAGACTGTCATCGACTGCAGCATTTCCAATGACAAGTATGTCATCGTCAGATCTGTAACGTGCAAAGTTGTTAGTTCATTAAGTAGAGGGATGGGGACATCATGGATTCAGATAAGAAATCTTGTTTTCTTAATATCTGTTTACAGATTTTTAAACATGTTTTGTCTCTTTGGCGAAGTTACCTTATGTTTCTGTGGTAACTTACACATTGAGGCAGCAGCATACAAGTCATTTAAAGCTGTGAATTGTCAGTTTCTGGTTGAGTTAATGAGGCGTGAGAAGAAATTTAGCTGAAATTGCATCCGGTACAGAGTCAAAACACTGCAGTGCAGCTCGTGTTTGGGTGTACTTTGGGTTCTACGATGTTCCAGAGGAGAAAAATCTTTCAACTCAACTCAAGATTTGCAACATAGAAGTCAAGTATATGTGGGACACATCAAAATACTTTCTCATCATATCCTGTCAAGCAGGGGTGAAAGAAGTTGAACAAGTCAAGTATCCAGCTGCTGTCCAACATTGCAGGTGTTAGAAAGTGGCCTTTCTGTGTGGAGTTTGCATGTTCTCACCATGTATGCGTGGGTTCTCTCTGGGTTCTCCGGCTTTCTCCCTCCGTCCTATGCATGTTAGGTTAATTGGTGACTCTAAAATTGTCCCTAGGAGTGAGTGAGTAAGTAACCTACGAGAACATAAACACTTTTTTTTCTGGTTATTTCACCCTTTGCCTCGTCTCCTGTTCTTTTCTTTTTCTGCAGGTTT
Source organism: Rhadinocentrus ornatus (assembly GCA_037177495.1). Taxonomy (NCBI): domain Eukaryota; kingdom Metazoa; phylum Chordata; class Actinopteri; order Atheriniformes; family Melanotaeniidae; genus Rhadinocentrus; species Rhadinocentrus ornatus. The sequence continues at coordinate 12,641,282 of JBAMHW010000014.1, read as the reverse complement.
GAGTATTTGTTCAATTTCGACAGCATGTTTGAGATCCACGATGACATCGAGGTGCTTAAACGTATGGGCATGGCCTGTGGTTTGGAGGTGGGAAAGTGCTCCCCAGACGATCTGAAAGTTGCACGGAGCTTGGTGCCTAAAGCTTTGGAGCCTTACGTTATAGGTAAATGCGTTTATGACAAAAAGTTGCCCGAGGCATATTATACCTTTTTTTTTAACTTTAGATTTAGAAGATTGTACCAGCTGCGAAAATAAGTGAAATCTCAGTGTTTGCAGTGATGTGCTAACAAGTGATGCTGTCGTAGGAAAGTCAAGAAGTTAAACTTGCAGACTTTGGCCTAGGTATCAGGAATCCATTGGAGGGTCCTAGTCTGTCTTGGGAAGTAGGGGAAAGGGAAAAGTTTCAGGTTAAATCAGTAAAGCTATATTATATGACAAAGTTGGCTAATTCAGCTGTTTTTGTCTTCCTGCTAAGTTTTCTTTCTGATTAGTGACCACAATGTTAGTTATTAGTTTTTCACAGTGCAGCTTAAATCATCACCTGATGATGTCACTGCAGCCTACTTTTTTTTATTCATGCTCCCAACTTGTTAAGATTAGGGATTACATGAGCTGTGATGGTCGTATAAACTTCAAGGTTGTGAAGTAGAAAAATAAAACATGTTTTGATTGTTGGAAAGGTCTAATGGGCTAAAGAAACTTTCTTTAGGTTTTTTTAAAAAGTCAATTAGATTAGAGTACAGAGAATATAAGGTGTAATTGTTGTTTTCAATGAGTGTACACTGATGGTGTGACTACTGCAGGGAGTAATGAGGTTAGAAACAATTGTATTTTGCAGTTAACTTTATTTTGCTTTCAGAGATGGCAAAAGGCCCCATCAGTAATGTGTACATCACTGGAGGATCCTCTGCCAATGGTGCCCGCTACCCTGCCAGCAGGTTAGAGGCCTTTACTGTAATAGAATTCATGAATGTGACAGAAAGCAGATCACTTCATGCATATTGGCCAATTTTGGCCGTTATCCTCCTTTAACTTCATTTCTAACTTTGTTCCACCCTTCCTGCTTTGCAGTGATGGTTGCACTGATGGCACCATGGCATCCAGCTCAAATGACTCTCACTACAGCGGGTCTCGTGTGGAGACTCCAGTGTCTTACATGGGGGATGATGATGATGAGGATGAATATGATGAGAACGAAGATGAAGACTAACCTTACCCACACCTCACCACTCCAACAAGCACAGTCCTTCAAACCACGGTCACAGTGGGAATTTGGCTCCTGTTCCTGTGTGCTTCTTTAACTTTTTCCCAGTTTCCTGCCTGTATCTCTTTCTGGCTCTCTCAGGGGTGTAGATGAATATTAAAAGAGCGGAGGTGTCCTTTTTTTTTTTTTTACGTCTTTTTTCTGAACAAACACCCCTTTTGTTCTGTTTCTGAATCACATGCACCTGCACCACTGCTCTGGGGGGAGGTGTCATCCATGGGAACTGTGACCCTGGCACCTGATGTCTTTGTATGTTGAATCCACTTTTTAAAAAGCCATCCCACTATGAAAACTCTGTGAACCATACTGCTGTTGGAGAATGTAAAATGTACCTGTTTGAATAGTCATTCTTATTCATTACCTTTGGCAGACAGACATGATCAGTGTTCCAAATATGTCTGCTTTCACCTGCTGGGTTAGCCTAACCCCATGGATTCTGCATGGTCGGATACGGTTTCCATGGCATCCCAGGATGGAGTTCCATCAGATGTGTTGATACTTTTTTGTTTTGTGTTCTGGGCAATGATTTGACTTAGTTTTATATCCCCGTTGTTTTGGGTTGGCTTCCTTCTGTTCTGTAGGCAGCTGCTTTCTTTTTTTTTTTTTTTTGCTAGTTTTTTGGTTTTTTTTGTACTCTGGAGTTGGGGAGTTGTCCATCATCACCGCCCTGTTAATGCCTTGGTAGTGTTTACAAATAATGGCAGCAACAAGGTAAAGATTTTCATAACCCAGGCTCCTGATAGGTAAATAAGCTTTGTTAATTACGTATATAAATCCTATGACGATTGTAGCTTATAGTATCCTTTTAGAGGCCAGTGATAAAGATAGACCGTCAAAAATTATTGATGTAACACGATGTGTGGTTGTATAGGTCTTTGTGTACTCTCTTCAAAGATCTCCCTTTTAAAACTGAGCAACACATGTACTGACTTCCAAATACCTTTTCTGTAATCTAATATAAGTTTGCAAATTAAAATATAGGTTGTTTTAATAAGTTTGTTTTTACTATTTATCTCAACTTGGTACTGAAAATGCTGGTGGAGGAGTTTAGGGTTTTAAAAAGGCCTATTTACATGTTAAAAAAATCATCTTAGAGAATACTTAAATACAGTTTACATGGACAGACCTCGATATTGATAAACATGTTCCCGCCAGGGTTTTATGTAGAGAAAGTGTGTGAAGCACATTTGCAAACACCTTAAGTGTATTTTTTGCTTTCTATGTTTAACTAAATTTTATCACATGGCTGCACTGCATATATATGCATGTTGCAGCTCCTTCCAAAATCTGCTACGTTTTAGATCAGAGGGTTTCCTTAGTTGCGAAACACAAAGAAGTTGCAACACAGTAAAGCCACCTGGCACTCATTCATCATATCAAAGTTTCTCTGCAGGTTTTGGTGCATAGGAAGGAATAGGTTCAGCTCTCCTTCAGGCCAGATTGGCTTGAAGGCACCAATATCGCTTGAAGAAGCAATCATTTTTAATTAATTAATTAATGTATGTTTTGCATGTATAGGTAATGTACGTTTATTTTTCTAGTGAGGGGATATAGATTTGAAGACATATTTGGTTCTGCTGCATCAATATGTATTTTTTATAATCTGTTGATGCCAAAGTCCCTACGTACGATAGACTAGGTGTTATTAGTTTGGTTTTTTTGGTCAATGATGCCCACAGAATCCTTGAATTGTGTCCAAACATTTTCTTTCTTAAAAAAAACACACAAAAAACAGCCTTAACATTTAAGTTAAAGTTGCTTCACCAGGATAAGTTCGCCCCAAAAATTGCTATCCTAAATTCCAAGCAGTGTTTCCTGCTGATTTTGGTATTAGTGTTTTATAGGTCCTTTTAACATCAAAACCCAAAAAGGTTTCAGTTGAGCTTAATTAGGGGAATGGACAGGTCAGTTACACAATAAGATCAAATAAAAAGAGCATTCTGAAGAAGGAAGGGTATTTTTAAGAGAAAATTAGAAGTTCACACTTCTTGAAAGCCAAACAATGCAATAGTTAAATTAAGAGTAAATTGAATGTATAAAGAACACTATAAGGGTTGAAGCTGAAAATGTTGAATGGTGCTCATGGAGCCTTTTACCTTAAGGCAAAACAGGAGAGGAGTCATTCAGCTTGTTAATAGTATTCAGGAACACAAGTGTACATGGCATGGTAACTTGCGCTAAAAACCACCGCTAATGCTAAATGACTATAGACTTTGCAACAAACTTTCCCCCATCCTTTGCATTTTCATTGAAGGCCTCAGCAAGACAAGGCTGAACAACATTTAGGTGCTGAACTGGATTTCCTGCTGTCTAGAACTATCGCCATTTTGGTATGTCATGAAAGATAAAGCAACTGAAATGTAACCTCAAGCAAGAATCTGAATGCATTTTATTTTTTAAACTACAGTTGATTTTCTCAGTTACCAAACACAAAGAAGTTATGCAGCATAGTAAAAGCCACCTGGTCTTTTTTTAAATATGTTGCTGGCATCAAATTCAAATGTAGGGAATGATACATTTATCATTGGATACTTAATTAGCAGTTTATCACTTGATTAGAAATGGTTTACATAACTATCTCGAGTATCCTTATTGAAAAATGTTCCCACGTATTATATGTCGACCTCAGATAATCTCACATTTTTGTTTATTCAAACATCATGTGAAGTTTATCTGAAGATTCCCAGCTGAATGAATATTGACACTTGCATATGCTAGTTGAGTTGTTCTATTCCAACATGTGCTTACACACTTTGTCTGGGGCATTGGGGTGTTAATGGATTACCGAAAGGTGTTGACTCAGGGGTGTGTGTGTGTTCATGCGTGTTTGTGTGTGTGAATGGGGGTGGAACAGTCCTCAAAGTGTGCTTGCAATCTAGTTTAGACACCAGTCTTGAGCTGCCATTTCTTCTTCATTCTCCCTCTGCCACACTTCTACGATCTATCTTCTGTTTTCACACTCTTGCTTTCTCATTTTTCTTCCTCTGTCCTGCACATAAACAAGCGTTCTGTCTTTGCAATGTCTCCTCTTTGCATTGCCTAACAGTTACCTACCCTCAACATGGATATTGGAGGACTGACCACTGTGGTAGCAAATTCTGCGTACATCAATGCCCGTGGAAGCATTGATGGCTCTAACCCAACAGCAGCTCGGGATAAGAAGTATCACTCTCGCCTCAAACTGCCCCACATCACTGTGTGTGAGGGCTTGAGGGAAACCCTAGATGTGGCTTTTGACTCAGTCTGTGTAGACCAGCCAATCGGCAAACGCCTCTTTAGGGAATTTTTGGATGCAAATAAAGAATATCATGGGGCCTGTCGTTTGTGGAAAGACATCGAGGAATATGACTTGGCAGAGGACTCTGACAGGGCAAAGAAAGCTTCAAAGATTGTTCAACGGTACATGGATTCATCTGCCAAACACTACTGCCCATACCTGCCTGAGGATGTCATGGCGAAGGTGAAGGAAAACCTGGAGGCTGCTGGGGATGAGTTGTTTGTTGATGCTCTGGCCAAAACGCTGGAATTTCTGCGAGAGGCCCCCTACACTTTCTTCCTGGAGAGCATGTACCTGAAGAGGTTCCTGCAGTGGAAATGGCTTGAAATGCAGCCCATGGATGCAGACTGGTTCCTGGACTTCCGTGTGCTGGGGAAAGGTGGATTTGGGGAGGTGTCTGCATGTCAGATGAGAGCCACTGGAAAACTGTATGCCTGTAAGAAACTCAACAAGAAGAGGCTGAAGAAGAGGAAAGGCTATGAGGTGAGTGGCTCTATTAAGAGACTTCCTTAATCACCATTATTACAAATGCAGAAGTGCTCTTTTAGTGAGGTGGCAATGCCACAAGTTGGAAATACTTTGCATCTAATGCCTTTGAAATTGTGCTTAAAATATCACTTTAAATTTACACCTGGTTCAGACTAATTTGCACAAGTCTTTCGTGATTTTTTCAGCCTGCAAAATGAAAGTGACCAGAAATCGTCATCAGCATTTGGCAATAGAGGGAACTTGCTCTCTATTATTGTTTTGTGTTGTTGCCGTTATGGCTAGACAGTAATGAATTTACACAAGAAATAATTACTCATTATGAAATTGGACCTGGAAATTTGGAAGCCGTCTTAAGTAGATTGCCCTGCTTAAGATAACTTAAATGCATGCAATGTAGCACAACATGAAGGTATCAGTGATTTTTCTTTCTTTGCAAGAGATTTTAATCAATTAAATGGTTAATTTTTAAAGACTTTTCAATACATCCTGATTTGTAATAAAGTAATTTTATTAGCTTAATGCATTAGAGAAAGTGTTGCATGCTGAGCAGGCTGCAGTGGCTCTAATCATCTTTGTCCCTGCCTCTGTCTCATTTAGCTTTAACCTGCAGAATTAAACACTGAGACAGGGATAGAGTGATTACTGTGAGCTTTACTGAAAAGCTCTTCTGAAAGGAACTGCTTGGCACAGTTGTATCTTGCCCTTGACTTGTCTGGGGTCATTCTCAAAAATGTACGTTCATCCCTTTTCCAAATGGCATTTACATGACCTTTACCCTCCACAGGGCAGAGACTCTTATAGTTTCCCTCTTAAAGTGTCACTTGTGTCAATCTTCAAATCTGTCTGTCCCAATCTCCTTCTGCAGGGGGCGATGGTGGAGAAGCGTATTCTCGAAAAGGTCCACAGTCGCTTCATTGTGTCGTTGGCGTATGCCTTCCAGACAAAGGAAGAGCTTTGTCTGGTCATGACCATCATGAATGGAGGAGACCTCAAGTAAATTCACACATTTAAAAACTCATAAGGACCATACATCTCTGATCCCTTTCTTCCATTTAGTTGTTGCTTTAGTTATAATCCCTGCAATTTCAGAAAACTTTTAGAGTATCTCTAATGAAAATAAGGTGTACATTCAGTCTGTAGACTAAAAATATCTGGAAGTGAATTCATGAATTCAACAATTATCCCATAATGTTAATATTAACCTTTACCAGTGTGTGTTATTTACAATACTTTGAATATTTGCTTATTTAAAGCAGCTGAACTGGTACATACAGGCACATAACAGCCGCTGTTTGTCATTAAAATATCAGTTACATTCATTGGACAAGGTAAATATACAGAATCAGTTTATGCAAATGAGGCTAACCTTCAGAAACACACTAGGCATCGATTTTAGGGCAAAAATATACAGAAATGAGCCTGTAAATATACTAGTTAAGAGTTTAAAGAAGAAAGACTTGGACAAGATTATGTAGACCTGTATATGATGCAGATTTATAAATTTCCATGTGATGGAGCCAAAGCTCACCTGTTCTCCATTCCTCAAAGGTACCATGTCTACCTGGTGGATGAGAACAACCCTGGCTTTGATGAACCCAGAGCCTGTTTTTACACTGCTCAAATCATTCAGGGTTTGGAGCATCTCCACCAGAAAAGAATCATCTACCGTGATCTCAAACCAGAAAATGTTCTGCTTGATAATGACGGTAATAATTTATTTTAGCTGAATCCAAGTGATCGGGCCTTTGCACGTTTAGAATTAATGGCTGATTCTTGTTCATCAAAACAGGTAATGTGCGTATATCTGACTTGGGTCTTGCTGTGGAGCTAAAAGAAGGCAAAACAAGGACCAAAGGCTACGCTGGGACACCAGGTAGGTCTCATATTTACTGAGACATTAATAAGACATTTCAGTCTTGATTTCTCAGATTTTTGGGGGGTAATTGGTTTGATTGGGATTCTTGCAGGGTACATGGCACCAGAGATGCTCAAAGGAGATAAATATGACACTTCGGTGGACTACTTCACCTTGGGGGTGACTTTGTATGAGTTCTTAGCAGCTAAGAATCCATTTAGAAACAGAGGGGAGAAGGTTAGTATCCGAGGTGCACGTTTATTTTAACAGAAAAGGTAGCTTTTACAGAATAAATGAGAGGATCAGAGGTTGTTTGTCTTCTGTTTAGGTTGAACGTGAGGAGCTGAAGGAGCGCATGCTGACTCGTGAGGTGACCTATCCAGACAATTTCAGCGAGCATGCAAAGACGCTGTGTGATGGGCTGCTAGCCAAAGATGTCGACAAGAGGATGGGATTCAAGAACGAATGCTGCGATGAAATCAGAGCACATCTATTTTTTAAAGACATTAACTGGAGGAAACTGAACGCAGGTACCACTGGTTTTTCTCCCACTTTGATTGTTCAAAGACTTTGAAAATACTTTTTCTACTATAACGATTTGATGTAACATTTTAATTTTTTTATTTTTATCTCGCTTGTCTCCCCTCCTCAGGTATTCTACCTCCTCCTTTTGTCCCTGACCCTAAAGTGGTGTATGCTAAAAGTCTGGATGACGTTGGAGCTTTCTCCTCGGTAAAGGGGGTAAACTTGGAAGATCCAGACAAGTCTATTTTTGATGAGTTTGCCTCGGGGAACATCTCCATCCCGTGGCAAGAGGAGATGATCGATATGGGCATTTACGGAGAGCTCAATGTTTGGGGCCCTGATGGCACCATCCCGAATGATCTCCGCAGGGAGTCCATCCTAGAGCAACCAAAGTCTTCAACATGCTGCGTATCGTAAAAACACTGAAGCGCGCAGAAAATACACGAAGCGTACAATGTACAGACTTGGATTTCATTAGAGCAAATTATGCAGTATGAAGACTCTAAACCTCAGCACAGACTGTCTGAACTTTCTGACATTTTGAGACTTGAACACAGGAAACAAGAAGAACAGAGTGGAGATGGCTTTTCAACTTGGACTCATGCATAGATTTAGGTGTTCAAAAATTTAATGTCTTCTTTGGTCTTCTCTTCTCCACTGTCACTCTGCTGACTCATTCATTTATTTTGTGTGCATATGCTGACCTGCTGTGATGCTTTTAGATCTAAATTTTTTTTTCTTTCCCCATTTTGGATCAGGGGTTTACTGACGAGGCATGTTAACCATATAATATTTTATTTGTCTCTACTGCATATATGTTGCTATAGAATAGATGTTTAATGGAAAGTGTTTTTTTTTATTATTTAATTTAATTTAATTTAATTTCTTTTTTTTTTTTTTTTTTTTGCTTACTTAGTAATATAAAAACAACCAAAAGCTAAAATACCAAAAAAATAAATATGTATGTATATATATCCTGTGATGGACTGGTGAGCCCTGCGATGGACTGGTGACCTGTCCAGGGTGTACCCTGCCTTTCACCTGAAACACTGCTGGGATAGGCTCCA
>JBAMHW010000014.1:12593741-12606971 GCA_037177495.1 Rhadinocentrus ornatus | reverse complement strand
CTTGAACCCTATTAAATAGCTCCCAAACCCGTAAGCTCTGTTGCCAGTGTATATATATATATATATATATATATATATATATATAGCTGCTATATTATCCTTAATTTTTTTTCTATTTTTAAAAAAAATTCAAATAATTTGCTGAGCTAACTTAAATGAATGAGTGTTGAAAAATTACTTTGTGTTTGAGTTTGTTTTATATTTCAAACAAAACTGTAATTAAATTATATGAATAATAATGGTAGAATCTTCAAGAATCTTCTTTTACAAAAGTAACTATAAAGTTTATTTTAACAATAACACATGACTTTTTAGTGTAAGTAATCAACAAAGTAACTGAGTAAAGGCTGAATGAAGTAACTGTAACTAGTTACTTTTTTTCAGTAACTGGCACAACACTGATCATGATTAATCGTGGCAGCCCTGCATCTAAGTATGTGTATCCACACATTTTAACCACTCTTTCATTCTGTTAATATACGAGTTATATGTGATAATGTTTCCAGGTGTCATCAGGTCACATAGTGGTGGCATATACGACACACGGAGAGTCAGAAAAAAGAGCCCCCTGAATCTGCCTAACAATCTTTAATGCCTTCCTCTATATTGCACACTTTAACTATTTTGTATATGCCCCAGTGTGACAGCCTTGTTTATTGTTCACTAATGCAAATGGGCTACACACCAGAGGTTTTTACCACAGCAATCAAACTACAGACACAAAATACTCAAATGTGTTATTTGGGTCCAAAATCCAATTTATTACAACTAGAAATAAAAGCAGAACTCATTGATCTGTTTCCTCATTCCAAGGACCAATTTAGTGTCTTACAGCTCATTGTTTGGATTATATGGCCCTCAGATTTACTGTTTTACTGCTGTTCTTATCATGGTTTCCAGCCAGCAGTTGTTTTCAGGGACAACAGTGTGGTAAACCTACTTTCAATGCCAGGTTCAGCAACAAGTGACAATTGGCATCCAATTGGTGAATGTATTGGATTGTTAAGCAGCTAAAGAGTAGGATATTTCTCTGAGAGGTTGAGACCATGACAGAGTTAACTGGAAAAGAGGGACAGAACCATGACTCTTCATGGGTGAAGTTTTTTTTATTTTTTATTTTTTTAAGTAATTAACCACTGCTGCTTATGAATAATGAGGTAAATGTCTAACTTGTAATAATGATGATATTCTTTCTGACTATTTCTCCCTTTTTTTTTTTTTTACAGAAAACAAGAAGACAAAAAGGTGAATAATTAATTTTTAGCCTTTTTATCTATAACTGCACAATCATCTGGTAAACAGCTCATACTTTCATCTTTTAGCACCAAGTCCTACAACCCTCCTCCTCCAACCCGCAACGTGAGTGATGAAAGGGAAAGTTATCGTGTCGGGCCTTGTTTAGCTTGCTTGAATTTGGAGTTGCCAATAAATGCTGTTGATAAGTTGCTGATAACACTTGTTTTTACTAATGGAAACGTTTCCTCGTATGTCACTCTGCTCTCTACAGCTCAGGCACTACAAACAAACTCAGTCCTTCATGATCTGAAGAAGAAACATTGATTTTATCAAAAATCTGAAGTGTACAGTTACCGCTTGATTTTGGACGGCTGCCCACTGCATTCTGCGACAGACATGCAGATGGAAAGATCTTTGGACCGCAGGAAAAAGCAGAGTCAGAAAAGATTTCGCAAAGACCTTGATACCATCCAAATGCACTACCTTATAATTTTTTTTCAAATTGTGTAAGATATTTTTCTGAAGCTCTTTTGTACTGTTTGTGCAAAACAGTTATAATCTTGCTTAAAGATGTTCTAAGATTTTATCTGTCAGGTTCAGCACCTAAGCTCTTTTACCCCACCTATAGGTCAAAGTTTATTACTGCACACAGATATTAAACAACACACTATATATTTTAACAGGTTAAATGAACTTCATATTGGCTTTTGATAATATTTACGATTATATATGTTGTTTTATATGATATTAGTTTTCTCCTTTTTGCTTTTTGATACACACACACACACACATATATATATATATATACATATACTGTATATATATATATTTGTATTTGTAAATGTATTTTGTACTGCGTGTTGAGTTCAAGCTGTTTTTCTTATGTTTCCCATTAATCATTGGTTGAACAGGTGTCTGCACACACTGAATGGTCTTTAAAAATATTCAAGATTGTTTATACTTACATATTTTAACAAGTTTATTATATAATCTTAAAGCCTAAAACATTTGATTTTTGGCTTTATTGAAACAGTCAAAGACAAAGGTTATTGTGTTCTATGTTGGATCAGTGGCTTTAACATCAGCAAGTGTAAGTTTATCTGTATGTAAATAAAAAAGGTCTGAATGAGCCAAACACTTCTTACGTGTTATTATAATATTTGTGTATTCTAATCTTGATCATTTTAGACATTCCTACCATGGTTCTTGTGTATTGGCTTCATCGCCACAATTTTTAGGTTAATACTGAATTTCTCACCATTTCAAAGGAAAATTTCTTCTTCACTCCAGGCCTTGTGACCTCCCCAGTATGTTAAATATGTTAAAGAGTAAACTCTGTACATGTATGAATTGAAGAATTAGCACTATCATATTAATGTTGAAACTATTTATTTAATTAATCCTTTAATGTTAATAAATAGATTAAAAGCAAAAAATGTGTGTGTTGATGAAGGTGCAATCAGTTGCAATAAAACGTTGGACTTAAGGAGGGTGAAGGGTTCATGAAGTTTTGTAAAATATAAAAGAAAGTACAAGCTCAAACTTCCCTCTGATGGTTTCTGATCCTGTTTGCATTTCCTTACGGTTATTTAGTGTTGTGCTGTTTAGTAACTGGCTCTTGCTCACTCATGCAGAGCAGCTGCATATTGATAAAGCCACGTTTCTTTCTTTTTTTTAAAAACTTTATATACTTTTATACATGTTTTATTTTTTAATTTATTTTTTATATGGGCTGCACGGTGGTGTAGTGGTTACCACTGCCGCCTCACAGCAAGAAGGTCGCTGGTTTGAGCATCGGCTGGGGGGTGGTGGCCTTTCTGTGTGGAGTTTGCATGTTCTCCCTGTGTCTGCGTGAGTTCACTCTGGCTTCCTTCCAACGGTCGGTGAATTGGTCACTCTAAAGTCTCCCTAGGAGTGAGTGTGGGTGAATAGTTGTTTGTCTCTCTGTGATGGACTGGTGACCTGTCCCGTGTGTACCCTGCCTCTAACCTGTTAAATGCTGGGTTAGGTTCCAGCTTCCCCGAGACCCTTAATGGACAAAGCGGTACAGATAATGAATGAATGAGTAGCTCATTACATCACTGCCTTAGATAATATCTATTGACCAATGTTATCTATTCTCTTTATTCTATCTATTTTAAACTTTACCAATACTTTTGAGATGACACAGTGCCTTTAACCTTGAGCAAACTACAAGTTTTTATTTTTTCTCTTGACCACTAGAGAGCACCAGAGCAATGACAGTGTGTGTTGACTAGTAAAGACTGAAGGCCTGCATGATGCCAGCCATTATTCATTATTTGACTAAGAACAGTAGCACTATTGTCTCTCATTTTTGTACTCATTGTTCTTCTTATTGTGGCGGCTGTAAATTTAAAGCCCTGACATGTACATTTTTCCTGCAGTATTAGTTTGCATGTTTCTGGAGAAAATACATAATCTGTACGTGTCTTTGTATGTTGAAGGCTTTCTCCACGTTTCTGTCAGTTACTACACAGTCTAAGTATTTTTGCATGTAGTCTTTGCATCTTTCTTTAACTGTAAAATGTAGACAGTAATGGGGTTTATTGACGTATATAATAACCTTCTGTAATGATCACGCAGTAAGTGGATCCTATTGATTTGCAAATAAGGCCATAAGGTACAGTAGCTCAGACATTTCTGATCAGCCACTCTGGCTGCAAACAAAGGACATCAGCCATGCTGGAACATGCAAATGTGAATTTTGTGGCAGTCTGTCAAGTGTGGGAAAACTGTATCCTCAGTGGGAGCTGCTTTTGCTTTCAGCATAATGACAAACATTATGAATTTGTACAATGTTTTGTTCTGCTCACCACTCAGGGAGTTAATCATGGGGAAATGACAAAACATTTCCACACATTATCAGATGATATTTTTCTCACTGTTCATATCTGAACAAGTATTTTTCTGTATGTCTGTGCTTGAACTCTCAGTTGGTGGCCATTAAATGAAAACTATTCTATATAAGGGGATTTTGCATATACCATGCAGAGTAAAAAACAGGGAAAATGCTACTGCTTTAATTCTGGGCTACAAAGGGTTTTGCTTTCACATACAATATCTAAAAATGGATCTAATTTATACAGACAGGTCCATCCATCTGTGCATCAATCCATCCAGCCATTTTTAATACCAGCTTTGTCCTCTTCAGGGCTGCAGGGAGGCTGGAGCTAATCCTACCTGCCATTGAGCAAGTGACATGGTATAATACAACATGATTAGGTCCACAGAGCCAACGCAGACTCAACCAACCATGCACTCACTTCTTGAGTCAATGTAGAATGACCAGCTAACCTAATACACATGTTTTTGGAGTACGGGGAGAAAATCCACATATGTATGGTGAAAACATATAAACTCCACTGAACCATGAACTTGCTGTGAGTGACATTTCTAACCATCACACTACCTGTAATACATATTAGATAATAACTGGTATCTTTGTGAAGAAAATCTGTTTTCTGATTAGTCATCTAAGGATTTATAGTAAACTCTTTGGCTTGGGAATATGTTAATATTGGTTTGAATTTCTGCTAGCTAATCATTTACATTTGATTTGGACCAAGAGTTAACCAAAAGTACACTATTGCAGGCAGTACTTGTGCTGTAATTTATTCAAGTATTTTAAGCCAATGCCACTATGTAAGATATGCACCCAGAAAGGACATTTCTGTGTGAAGTTTACAATGTGCCCAACATGCATATGTAAGCTCCCCCGGCTTCCCGCCACAGTCCAAAAACATGCATGTTCGGTTCGCTGGGGATTCTAAAGTGAGTGTAAGTGGTTGTTTTTCCTCATTAATGCCTGTATAAACCCTTTGATGGACTGGTGACAGCAATGGCTCTTGGCCCTCTGAAAACTTTCTTTGAAATGTGGTACTCAGGTAAGTTATAAACACCTGAAAAGTGCTTTAAGTTGATTTCACATGTACAGCTTTGGCCTCTGGAAGACTTTACGTGAGTACAATAGATTCTAGTGAAACATTCTGTGCATTGATAAGCTTTAAACATGGAGAAGCAGCATTTAGCTGTTATGCTGCAAACAAGTGAAAAAAACTGCCAGTGGGGATAAAACTTTCACCAAATGTTGACACCTTTAAATCCAGGTTAAAAACATTTCTTTTCTCATGCGCCTATGCATGAAATCAGCACGGTAGCTTTTTAACTGATCTTGCATTTATTCGGTGTAACGTATTTCATGATTTTATTGGGATTATTTGTTGCTTCCTTTTACTACTTGTGAATGCCTTCTTTGCACAATCTGTAATGCTTTTAATGTTTTATATAAAGCACTTTGAATTGTCTTGTACATGAAATGTGCTATACTAATAAACTTGCCTTGCCTTTATTAATCCCCTTGAGGGAAAATTTGTTTGCCACCAAACATTACATACACTCACAGTGCAAACATAGAAACTATATGCAACCTAACATAAAACCCAAGAAAAATAAAGATACTAAAAACATTATTCAATACAAAAATGACAAGTGTTCATTAAGAATTTTGCAGCTGCAAGAACAAAAGACCCTCTAAAACGTTTTGTAGAACACTGAGGCATAACATGACGTTCACTTAAAGAGCTTTTAAGACTATTAAAATGTGTAAAAGATGGCTTTTCTGAACATAAAAAAGTTCTCAGTTTAGACCTTGTTGTCTTTCCCTGTATAAAGTCTAGAGAATCAGAGGTGAAGCTAATCACAGCCCCAGCTTTTTAATCATCATGTTAATCTTTTTTTTGTCATGTGCCCCCAGCACAGCAAGCATAGAAAATAACACATAGTGTGTAGAGTTTCCCTCAGTCAGTGTCAGAGGAAGTCAAATGTCATGTATAAATACTACAAGTACCTCTTTTAGCTTTTGTTATATGCAGAGATGACATCCCCAGCTTTGAAGCTGCAGTTATTACTGTCCTGATGATGTCTTTGCTGAGAAGTACCCGTAGATAAGCACAGCCATAAACACGTATACAGCCTAGTTTCCATTGCTTCAGAGGATATTACATTGAGGTCACTCTGTGATGAGTCAATCTTTAAAAATTCCCCACCTCAGATGACTTGATCATATTTATTCTGTTGGAGGATTTTATCTTTGTAAGGAGGCATTCTAAATGTTTGTTCTTCCAGCCAATGCAGTTATTGTTTTACAGAACTCTGGTCAATTTGTACCCAAAATAGGGTTTCAAAACAGTTAAAGCCATATGTGACTTAATCTTAAAAATCCACTCTTATAAAAGTATTAAAGGTATATAGCTAATGTTTTTCTTCTGACTCTATGACAAATGGATGTGTGTATCTGTGCAGTTTCAAAGCCACAGGCAGTTTGATTTGGATCAAAATGTGGTTTATAAATTATGTAAAACCTGGTGGTCTAGAAGTTTCAGCTATGTAGCAAAACATTTATAAAACCGTTTAAAAACTGTGTCCTCATTTAAACCTGGGTTAAACAAAAATAGTCACCTCCATTTTTAAAAATATTCATGGTGTTTGGTTAAATAATAGAAGATAACAACCACTTTTGGTATTGCAAGTGTACAAAAACAGAATTTTTAAATATGTAAACAAATTGTTATCTAATGAGATTGGTGGAAAACTGTATATATTTTGGAAAAAAAAGAAATGTGTATATCTAGATTTTCTTAGAATTATGCTAGAAGGATGAGCACTATATAATGAAGATTTTAGTCTGTGTTGTCTTAACTTACTACTTTTTTTCAGCTGTTACATGCAGGACTGGGGTCGGCTGTTTGCAGCCAGTGCAGGAGCCTTTACTTGCTCAATTCTGCCACCAGCCTGCCAAAACCTGCTGACGCTGTTAGTCATACTCCAGTTTTATTTATTTATTTATTTATTTTTGTGTGTGTGTTCTGTCAGCTATTCTTTTAAATAATTTATTTTGTTTGCATGGTGGGGTTCTTTGGAGAACATTTTAAGGCTGCAAATGTCAATGTTGTAATCACAACAGATGTGGAAACATCAGCAGCTGAGTAACAGAAGCTGTATCATAGTAAATAACTGCAAAGGAAATTTTTTTTTGTGTCTTTATAGTGTCATTCCTGTGTATTTTCCAGTGTATTAAAGTACATATTTACAATCTGTGATGAGATCATAAGTCAGTTTACCAGTCATTCATTGTGGGAATGATCTACCTTTTGTATGTAAATTGCAAGTTTTTAAGCAGTTTATATTTTTAAAAAACATTTTAAAAGGGTATTTACTGACTGAGAACTTAAAAAGTTAAACTTAAAATAGAATAACCCATCATTGTGTTCTGAATCACTCCATTTATGTCTCAGTGGAAATACCTGCCTCTCACTTCTTTCATCAGCATATTGTTTTGTATTTGCAACAACAAAGCATTGTTGTAGCTGTAACACATATTTTAAGTGCCCCAATTTAAAATTTTTACTCATCTATAAAGATTTAATGTCATTGATTTGTCATTTTAGGGACCAATTGAATTTCAGCCCAGGCTAGTGCCTGTTTGACCCCGTTCCCCTGGATCTACCAGTAAGCCATGCAATTTTAGGAAACTTATAACTACTTATAATCTCTTTGATTGGATAAGCAACACAAATGATGCAAAAATACATCCACATAATTCATCTTGTGGCTATCTATTTCAGTTCCTGACTTCCTTCTACAGTTGTGTTTTTGGCGGTTGTCTTTGAGGATGTCAGCAGGCTTCTTTATATCTGCTCACCCTGGATTCCAGCTTAAGGGGGTTGTTACATCACATCTGTATATGTGTGCATATCAGGAATATAGCGACAGTTGAAAGAGTGTGAAAATATGTGCTAGGAAGCAGATGATTGTGAGTGGGTGGTGGCTGTCAGATAAATTTTGTGTCAGAGCAACTTTTTTCTAAGCTGTTAAATTAAACCTCACATTTTTTCCCAATAAGACATTCTGTTTCTTTGCTGCTTGGTTCTGATGTCTGCTTCACTTGAGGCTGTGTGTCCCTTAAAAATCTCCAGAAGCTCATCTCATATATGAACATCTGGATCAATGCTCACAACAATGGGCACACAGTCCCCCAGGACTGAAAAACTTTTCTCTTTTATTCTTTTTCATTTTAATGGAACAAATTCAGTTACAGATTTTGTTTTGTTTTCATAGTGTTAGAACAAGCGCTTCCTTTTTCACACAGTTTGCTGCACATTTAGAGCTCTGTAACTGGTCACATTAGCAGTTCATGGGTTATACAAAGCTTACATCATAGAGACATTGATGTATTTTAGGCCTCAGGGACATTGTTGTGGCACAAGGAGGAGGAAGAGGGCCACTGACACATAGATACAGCCGGAAACTCTCTTCTTGCTGTAGCAGTAAAAAATAGCAGCATTTAAACATTTAAACATAACCAGACGACATCCCCTAAAGCTTCATTAAATCTTTATACTCTGCGTGTCTTATGATGCCAAGAGTCCAGCTGTGAGTAAAGCAAGGAGGAGCAGAGAGAAAGTTTGCTGTTTGTTATCTCTGTTTATGTCTTCCATCTCAATTGTGCTATTATTTGGCTGCGCTCACTGACAAGACTATTATGTGTAATTACAGCAGAAATGGAGGATGGAAATGATTTTGTTCAACTCACGCAAACAAACACAGTGTCTGTCCCCCTGCAAAATCAGTCCATCAGACTTTGACTCCCACAGATGTGTAGTGTGTAGTGTAGGCAGAGTGTTGTACAGATGTAATGTGTGAACACAATATGTGCTCTGAATACCCAATCATGTCACTGACCTACTACCTATTAACCCAATTAGCTTTAAGATGTTCCACCAGATGTTTTATTTTATTTATTTTGTTGCTTGCTGGACTTCTGGATCAATCCAGATTCCATAATGGGTTGATCTGTGGCTAAAGAGGTTTGCTAAACAGTTTGTTTTTCGTTTCCTGTAGAAGC
Source organism: Rhadinocentrus ornatus (assembly GCA_037177495.1). Classification (NCBI taxonomy): domain Eukaryota; kingdom Metazoa; phylum Chordata; class Actinopteri; order Atheriniformes; family Melanotaeniidae; genus Rhadinocentrus; species Rhadinocentrus ornatus. The sequence goes on along the minus strand of JBAMHW010000014.1, from coordinate 12,597,811 downwards.
TCATACTAACCTGCTCAGGTAACACAACATCTTACTCCAAAATCCTTACAAGCTGCCCCAAAGGCAGAGACTATACTTATACTTATATTTTCTGCCTCTCAAACTGTCAGATATCGTTCCTTTGTGTTTAAAAGGGAACAGGATTCTCACAGGGGGAACTGAAAAGCCAGCTTATAACATTCTCACTGGCTTTTAGTCCAGCTTTACTGCAACTGAACAATGGCATTGACTTTGAAAGCAACTGAAACCATGTAAACATACACTTTTGTACAAACAAGGCTGGTGTATTTTAGCAGAAACTAATGCTATGCTACCCAACGAGCAACACACTGTCCAACAAAACCGGTTAAAAAAAATTAGCATTAGGCTAATTCAGGCAGTATCGTTGACTTACTTGTCAAGGGGAACGCTGGCAACCTCAACATCCCTTGAAAAATCTTTAAAAGAACTGAAAAGAAGATTTAGAGAACTGATAAATACCAGTTAGAACTTACCCTATGGCATGGGCATGCTTGGTGCTGACACTAACTTACCGCTGTAGGGGCTGCTAATTAGGTGTCAATCAGGCACCTGTTTGTCAACAACTGGGCTGCCAGAAGCTCAAAACAAGAGCAATGAATAAGCTATATGGTGATGAAGATTTGGCAACTTCTTAATGGGTGCAACCCTCATAATCAACACTGCTGCTCATCCAACAAATGCATTCCCCTACTAATGTGGCCCCATTTGAAAAGGGAAATGAAAACTCTTTACAACAATGTTGGAAGCATTGTTGCAACAAAGAAATATTTAACCAAACGCAAATTTTTGAGCTTGTTAGATACACCTTATGGTGCCCCTTGACACATCTTCAGTGATGTAACCTGGAATCACAGGGGGTTTCGGGTCTTTCAACAATCTGACTCCCTCCTACAGGCGACCCAGCCAGGGCTAATCAGGCCCAAGCTTGTGTCCAGGTAGCGCTACCCTACTTGCCACGTCTCTCTCCTATGGATCCACAACCACCTTGATGCAACTTCTGCTGCTTCGGTGGCCAACTTAACAGCCCTTTGCTGACTGGCTCCTGTGATGCCCAGCATTTTGTAGGCCCTGCAGAGAGATTGGCCCACAAATCCTCTGCATCCCACTTCGATGGGTTGGCATCGTGCCCGCCAACCATCAGCAGCTGAGGATGTGCTCCAGGGTTCCTCTTTTCTGGCAGAGGGGACAAGCTGGTGTCACCCCACTTCTACCAAAAAAACACAAAAACACTAAACAAAACAAAAAAAATCTGTATTTTAGTAGCTACATTACTAAGGAAAGATAACCTATCTGGTCTTTGAACTCTTGATTTTTAACCATTCTTGTTGGTCAAACTGATACTAAGAGAAAATTTCTCTTCCACATCTACTAAAGTTGCAGCATATATTCATAAAAGTCTCATAAGAGAAACTATTTGCTTGTGTCAAGAACATGAATAGTGTATTTTGTAACATCAACTTTGGAACTGAAACTGAAAATATATAAACATATTTATAGAGCACCCTGCATCTAATTCAATTATGGTTGGCTTTGAATTAGACAAGAATATTTTTATTGGTATTGTAACAGTTGTCGCAACAAAATTGGGTGGGCACTTATCCCGCAATGCTATAAAAATCTGTTTGCTTTGCTGCCTTCCAAACAAGTATATATTTTTTGCATTTCTATATGCAATGCTACTTATTTATGCAATGCATCATCACCTATATTGGTTAGAAACTGGAGACTGAAGGGTTGCTTTAAGCATAGAATTTAATCATTTAAAGACATGCATAATCCTAGACAGATGAACTGGAAACACTTTTTTATGTGGATAAAAAGGACAAAAAGTAAAGTTCTGCAAATCATTTTTTATTAGATTAAATTAGATTAAACTTTATTGATCCCTTTTTGCAGGTTCCCTCAGGAAAATTAGAAGTTTTAGCTGCATTGCAGCAACATACATAAGGCAATAAAAGAAAACAATATAAAAAATACACAAGAAAAAATCAGGTTAACAATATACTTTAAGACTGCATGTTACACCTGGGGCTTGAGGAAGTTGCAGAAGAGCTGCTTCATGAGATTGAGATGGGACGTGAGTGCCACAGGTTGGTAGTCACAGGCTGGTTGTCTGAGCAGTGAAGAAAGTTTTGATAGTTTCCCATCATGAAGTTACACATATTGCCACATTTCAGAGAAACTGCTCTACACAAATATGACATACATAACATTATATATCTGCTGGTCTGTTTCCATAGAAGCAAAGTATGAAAAATCATGGTACAAAATAATGTATTTGCTTGATATGAAGGCCTCTGCAAGACATATGTTAACATATGTGACATAATATGGGGTCAGATCTGAGTTGCTCAGGCTGAGCTGAAAAGAGAGATATAATATGTATAGGTAGCTTTTACAATGACCAAAACATTGTTTGAGTAATAACTGTAGTAAAATGCAGTATTATAATTAATGTTGTCATTTTCTTCTACTTGGCTCCGCCAGGTATATTTATGTATTTTTTTTTATTTTTTTTTTAAGTTTTATTAAGGTATTTACAATGTTACAGGGACAGACAAAGACACCAAGGCCCTTTTTTACTGACGGGCAGCCAATCTCTCATTGTTTACTGGGAAGTGTCATGCCTACACCCGCCTCTCGGGTGCGCTCCACTTCTCCTGAGTACTAACCACCGATTCCTGCACTACATAACCCAGAAGACCTCTGTTTCAGCCATCTTGATCTCACCTGCAACTTATCATAATCATCATCAGTCTGCACCTGGTCTCCTACCTATATAGACTCCCGGTCAAGGCTAATAGGTTGTGTAGTATTGTTTGTCTGTGTTACCTATGCTAGAGGTATCATTAAATACTTTGATTTGTGCCTGCGCTTGTGTCCGGCTTCTCGCTCTGGCTCACCTGACAGGAAGAGGGATGCCTTGAAGCTTACAAGTAAGTATAAATGTATGCATAATTACATTTGGTGCTAAATAATTCAAATGTGGGGAGATCATAATTTATAGGCTGAACACAATCACAAAATAATGTAATATACTCTAAACTTGTTTTGTTTTTTGTTTTTTTCTGTTCTTGGCAAATAAATCTAATACATTTATATTGTACATCACTAACAGAGTCTGCAAAGTACATATAAACATAACGTTTACTTTCATATGCACTGCCAATGTGTGTTCACTGTAGGTCACTGTGGCCATCAAAGAAACGCGCCAGCAGTGGCACTGAGGCATTTATTTGGCAGTACCGCATGGGGCTAGGCTGCTGCTGTGGAGAAGAGGGGGAGGCAAGAGAGAAATACTTCAATAAAATATTTAAATAAAAGTTTGCTGCATCCCTGTGTTTTAGCATCTTCCTTACTGCATTCCATTATTATAAGCTATGATTTGTAAGTATAATCAGTTTTCTGTTGCCAAATGTACACTGTATCAGTATAAATACTAATTAAAACAGGTGTATATAATGTAAAGTACTTCAATTCAGTCAAGACATCTTTATTTTTTAATTAGTGTTTTGAATTGCACTTTATACTAACAGTTATGGGGGTGAAATGCAAAGACACATGACTGTATATGCTGATAGTGCTTATTATCAACTGAAGTAGACTAATACAGTGTAGGCCTTTTAAAATGCATTTAATAGCAAAGTATGATGACATGCAAAAACATATGTGAACTTTAATTTGGATTTGTGTAACTATTTATACAACTTTTTGCAAAAAACCTAGTCGGGCAGACTGTTTCTGTAAAGGTTATACAATTAACGCAGCAGCGCTACCATTAGGCATGCATGTAGGAGGATCGTAAACATTAAAAAATGAAAAGGATACATTTCAACTCATGTTCAGTCATTTGTAAGGAGGATCCTGCGACGCCGTTGGATGCAATGTAGTTTACACATGGAGTGTGTGAGACTTCCACCCTTTCCCTCCAATTTGCACCCAATCGGTGCAACCATCCATCCATTATCTGCTGCTTATCCGGAGTCGGGTCGCGGGGGCAGCTGCCTAAACAGGGAAACCCAGACTTCCCTCTCCCCGGCCACATTCAC
>JBAMHW010000014.1:12537750-12549640 GCA_037177495.1 Rhadinocentrus ornatus | reverse complement strand
ATTTTAAATTACTTTGTTTGAAGGCTAATTTAGCCTTGCTAGATACAAATAAAAGGTGAACATTAATTTATTGTACAATTTTTATTTCTGAAATGTTCTACTGGAGGAGTTTCATGGACTTGGCAAAATAATTTTTAGTTTTACAGCATCTGTTATGGGCATCTTTGGCAGTTTTTCTGAGGTTTTTATTTTGTTTATATCGATATCGAAATTATATCGCATCGACCGAAATTAAGAAATATATCGTGATACAAGTTTTGGCCATATTGTCCAGCCCTAATTCAAAGTGATATTTAAAGCTAGACCTGCGGTTTGCAGCTAATGCCAAAACTGACATAATACCTGGCACGCATGGCACTGTGGTGCCATTTTGGCCAACAGCTGACCTCACACAAATCACAGGGAATTATTCAACCATTGTTTGATTAATAACCCCTCCCCCACCAGCCACTCATGTAGACACGCGTGTGTGCACAGACGCACATAAAAATGTGAGTAGCAGCCATTCAGCTATTTTAAAAAGGCTTGTTTATTTTGCCATCATTCTTGTAATGTAATGCAAAGGTATAATTAATATAATGGCAAATGTGTTGCACGCGTCACAAACTGTTTGCACACATTGTTTAAAAGGTGTTTTTTTTCTTTTGGGAATTGGCATTCATGGTACCAGAGCCTTGCAGTGGTCAAGTACTATTATGCTGTATTTCCTATGGCAGTTGCCGAAACAGTTTGGTGCATCATCTCCATATTGTTGTGGTAGTAACACATGATCACACATAACTACTGGTTAAATCATAATGGCACCATATGAAGATGATGGTCACATAAACTGTTGTATTTATTGTACTTTAATCACAATTAAAGACTTCTGTTTTTCTATTAATAAAATACTTCCAGTATGATTCCTTTTGATGCTATTCCTGATATGTAGCTCTCAGTAGTAATGCTAACTGTTTGGGATAAAAACTGCAGTGAATCCAGTAAACCTTAATTTTTGTGGCTCATGCTCAGGTCTTTATACTCCATTTACATTAGTTTGTTGGTATAATGTTATCAAATGTTACTGTCTTCATACTTCCATTTGTAATTATTGCATTGAAATGATTGTTAGGCATGCATACTTCATGCACTTATGCCCAAGATATTGTGTGATGAAATCGCAATCTTGCATTTAAACAAAAAAACAAAACAAAAAAATCAAAACCTGCGTCTAGCACTGCATGACAGCACCTGGGTCCAACTCGACTCACAGCAGTCTGACAACTACTTAATTATGATGTTGCACCCTGTTTGAATTTTTGCTTGTGTTGTTCTTACTCTCAGATGTAAGTTGCTTTGGATAAAAGTGTCTGCCAAATGACTGTAGAATAAAATTCGTTACCAGTATATATCGTTTTAGAACATTTCAGGGTTCAGTTAATGGGGTTCAGACCTCAGCTGCAACAAGGTAGGACAGGATTTTATCGTAGGAATGAACCAAATGAGCCAGCCATCGTGTATAAGCGAAATGTAGAGAGCTTTTCTAATAATTTATGAGAGGAAATGACATAGATATGATCTCTAGAACAGTGGTTCACAATTTGGGGTCCAGAACCACCGAAGGAGGTCCCCCAAAGAGTATTGGGAGTCCCATGAGGCTTTGAACATTTAAAACCATTGTGATCAATGTCCACACGTTGTCCTTTATCTTGTGAAAAATAAATTTGTAAGGCTATTTGTTCATTTAATTTTGGCAAATTGTATGGAAGGACAGGCCTCAGTCAGAATACAGTATTTATGGTGAGAATCTTACTTTTAAAGACTACATGATCATAGTCAGTACAATAAGTAATGTATGGAAAGATGTAACATTTCCAAATCAACTAAAGAAACACCTAAACAAAGCGTTACCTAAAGCCTGGTATAGCATACTGCAGCATCTAGATATTTTATTAAAATCATTCAGTTTAGTCTCTCTGAACTGAAATAAGCCACCAGATATCCATTTCTGAGCAGCTAAGGGCACTAAATGTTTACTCCTAAAATTAATCAGCGATGCTCTAAATTATTAAAGTATTTACAAATTCATGTTTTGATAACTTCAGTGCTAAAATTGGTTTCTGTCTTTTAAAAATGGCTCATACTGACAAATGAACTGCATATTTGCTTCTGTGTAGTTTGTCAAAAACTGAATTAGATGTACTAATTATTGGTTATATGTGGAAAATATCACCGCTGACCCATTATTAAGGATAGAAGGAAAATGGAGTCCTGGTTTTTGCCATTATACTAGTAAAGGAAAAATAAAACGAGTGCAAATATGCGTACTTGCAGGGACTACTAGTATTTTACCAGTTTAAACTTTGCATAACTGGTTCTCTATTTTTTTCTGCACGGCTCAAAATTTATTCTGTTGAAGAAACGTGAAATTAAAATCTTGTTTCATAGCATTTGTTGCCGTCTGTGCTGTATTTTAGCTTTCAAAACTGATATGGACTTAGTTGTGCATTTGCATGCGTGCGCTCATGTGGTTGCATGCTCTAGGGTACGTGATTGGCAGCCACTTTGATGGTCTGGAATAAGCTATATCGCCTGCAGTGTGTTCTCACTTCCTCATGCTAGGTGCCAGTGGTGAGAAGCCGGTTGGTCTGCTGCTGGTAGCAAGTCACATTTCCACATAAAAAAAACAAACAAACAAAAAAAAAACAAACATGGCAAGTTGAGTTGTAGCTGTAGTACAGTAACTACACACTATCTTGTGTGCAGGGATGCAAGAGAGGATGCATTAATACGCTTGTATGCGTGGGTACAGTAAAACAGTAATATGACTGACTTTAGAGCAAACATGCATAGACAGTCAGTAGAGCGGTGTCTGCACTTACATCTGCATGCACAGCACCACAGCTGAATGTAGGTCACATAAGAAGGAAGATGTGGGGGAAGGAAAGAAGGTGAGCAGTGGAAGTTGAGGGAGGAGGAAGCCTTTCATTATGTCATCATGTTGGAGCAGTGACTGGATTAGGACAGGATATATAAAGAGATTTACACCCTGGGATTTTAAGCTTTTGCCTTGGAAATAAAGGCGATTTAACACTTTCTATTCATTTAAGAAAACAAAGATACTGTTTTTACACAAAGATGCAATATCCCATACTTACAGCCAATGTCTCAGACTTGACCAGAGACAAATTAGCAGACATGAGAGATAAAACAGAAAAGAGAAAATTAGATAAAAGAGTCCTACTTTTCCTATAATAACAAGAGTTTTGACATTGTCCTGTCGTCACTTGCTCATTTATGTTGGCCTTTGGTACTTTTAGCCTATTGGCTATTCTTAACAGCTGCACTTTGGGTTTGAAGATGTAATGAAGTGCAGTGGACCCTTTGGAGAGCTCAGATGCTGCCAGCATAATTACACAGGGTGAAGTCTGCTCTACCACATGGTAATAGCCTTGTTACCTCCAGACGGAGAAGTAGAGTGGACATGTAGCCGGGGCTTCATAAAGAGAGATGCTGTTCATTTAGTCTGTGCTTTTCCTTCTGCTTTATGCTCAATATCCTCAGATTTCTGATGTCTTTGTTCTTATTTGCAGTGCCTACATTTAAAAAAAATAATCAGATTCTTAGTTGGAAAAAGTTTTTCTCCCAATTTGAAAACAAAGAATAGAACACATTAAGGTGCACAAAATGATATTAGCTAAATGTAAATTACATGCACAGTAACAGTCATACAAGTTAAAAAAGTTAAAAAAAGAGAAAACAGATAACAATAAGCCATTTCTTTATCTGATTAACACATTTCAGATGGAGCCCAGATATGTGGGACATACTGATATTAGACTGTTGAAAAGGTGGCTAATTTCCATCTGTGTACTCTCTCTCTCTCATATAGAGCAGTTCTCATGATGAAATGAATCTCTGTGCTTGTTCTTCACATCTTTCCACCATGTTGTTTCACTTTGGGATTAATTTGGGATTTCTTCAGAGCAAACAACAGACTTTCGGGCTCCTGTTAGAATGAGAATTTATTCAAACCCTGTTCAGAAACTTTGATGCTCGCTCATTTGAAGGAAGTGTGAACTCTGAGGTGCAGGTTAGTTTGTGAGTTGTGCAAGTCTCAGCTGCATGTATATTAAGCAATAGGCATGCTCAGTTAATGGCAGGCTATTTTTGAATAAACTAATCAGAATTTATTTTTTTTTTAACTGCTATCATCCGCTAACTTGATTTCCAAGACTGCAGAGAGCTTTTAAAGCAAATACAAATTATAATGGTCCTGCTGGAGGTCTCCCCACCCCCCCAACACAGACACAACTTGTGCATACTCAGATTATTTTCTATCAAACTCTAGATTCAATGCAATTTGTTGTTTCAGGGTTGCAATTGGTGCAATGTGTCTGTGTGAGCTTGTCAAAGTGTCACATCGCTCTGGTCTGCACACCAATCAGACATTTTAAATCCAGTCGACTCTACAAGGTTGAGAATCAAATCGTTTTGTAACTGCGCTCTCTTCTGAATCTGGATTAATTACAACAAGTGTTGCCACCAAAGCACAGAATGATAACCGTATAAAGCAAGTATTTGATAAATGTATTAAACAGGAATGGATTTAAATCTTTGGCTTTTACAATGTGCACTGGCTGCAAACACGATTTTAATTCTCCAGTTTTTTCTTGACTTCTTAGAGTACAGCTAAATGTCTTTCACCACTTTTAAAATTTTAGACTGTTTTAGGGTGATCAAATTACTTCAGCAAAACATTAGAAAGAAATCTGCCTCTTTCCTTTCTTTACTCATTTCTAATTCTTGCTTTGAACTTTGAGAGTTTTAAAGGAAATCTTTCTGAAAGATACATTTGAAAATGACAGCATTAAGAACCTTAATAAATTGATATTAAATTAAGTCTTGCTTCTATTAGACAACAAAAAATTTTCTTTCATCAGTCAATGTTATAGCTAAGGTTACATTAGCATACATCATTTAGCTTTTTGCTTTGACATTGTGCTCAAACCAACAGAGCTGAGAAATTTTAAGGTAGCATGTTTCAATAAATATAATTAATTTATTTCTGGTTTGATTTAATTGTTGCCTGACTTATATCTGCATTTGTTACAGAATAATTTTGTGAAGTGTAAACACTGTTAAAGATGGATATTTTTTGCAGGTCTCCTTGGTAAACAGAAAACAAAAAAGAGATTGTGTTGCAATGTCTTATATTCTTTAGGATGTAATTGCTGTTAATCTAATTGAAAATAAGGTCTAATTTCTTTGAGTCATACGTCTATACTGTGACTTAAGTTTTGTAGTTTACTCTTGTTGAACACATCCACTGACTTTGATGGGGTCAAGTTAGAGTTGTGTTTAAAGCAGCCGAAGAAAAATTACAACTTTGCATACATTTAAACCTGAGAAGTGTTAAATTAGACACATATATTAGTCAAAATATTTAAACGAGGCAGTTAAACATCCCAAAGCATATGAGCTTGGTTTGAGCCTAGCCCAATTTAACCACAAGTCACCTTAATGATGCTGTGAGCATGCAAAAGTTGCCATGTCAGAAAGAATAAATTCTGTTGCGAACATTGCATATGTCTTGTATGAAAAGGCTATCTTGTTTTTTTACATTCCCATAATACATAACTTTGGCAGGTAAGGGATTTGATTTTGGCATTGAATTGGTCTCAAAACCTGCAAGATGTAAAAATCAAATATGTGAGAAAAGAGCAGAGAACTAAGTGCAGGCATTACACTCCTGTTATGGCACTTTTCATATGCATAACTGCACTGCAAGCACCTCCATGACAGCCAGCTTATTGCTGCACCTTCCAGAGTAGCCATTGGGAATCACTTTAAATTTGATTTCCTATGTATTCAGACAACACATCTTTAGAGCCATTTCTTGGGCTCTGTAACACTACCTTTTAAACTGAAGAGCTTGTTAAAGCATTTGATGGTGTGTATATAATCTTTTCCACCCACAAACTAAGAGATGAAGTGGTGTCAACCTCCCTCCACTTCTACCTTCAAAACTTCATTTACTGGTCTGCAGGCATCACAAAGCTTGTGTTGGATAGGTGAAGTGTTAGGTTAGAATATTAAATCACGTATACTAAATAAATCTACTTCTTCTAAAATGTTGTACTCTGAAAGTGGACTTATAAGACACGAGACCAGGTGCTAACTTATCACTCCAAAGCGTACTACTCGGGAAGTAAATCATTGCAGGAGAATGGGGCTCCTCTGTTTCATCAAATTTCCTGTGTTGGCTTCCTCTCCTCCCACAATTCCAATTCTATTTAAGGGGAGTAAATTGTAGATACTATGAGATGCTCTGATACGTACCTCACTTTAATGGCAGGATTATGGTTTCTTAGAAATGGCCCTGAAGATGTGCTGTCTGAATACATCAGACATCAAATTCATTGTTGTTCCCAATGGCCACACTAGAAGGCAGAGTAAAAAGTAGGCCACAGTCATGGTGGTTGAAAGCCTGAAGATATAAAAAGTGCCACAACAGAGAAGTGAAGTTCTCTTCATTCTCCTACTTCTGTAGAATTGGTCACAATAGTGCCAAGTGGTTGGGAATTTAAGATAATCTATTTCAGTGGGTCAGGTCAGGCTTGATACAGCTTGAGGTTAGACCGATTTAGGATGAGATGCAGCTCAAACGGAGATTGAGTCCAGCGTGGTACACATGTTGGCCAACTCTGCGATTTGGCTTTGTGTTTCCAAAAACTGCTCTGCTCAAGCCTAACTTCATAAATATCTCTGGGTCCCAGTTGTTAAGGTTCATACACCCACTCAACGCCCACTCTGTCCTGTTTCCAACAGTCATCCTCATGTAATACTACACTGGAAAGTCCATTTTCCTCACAATGAGCACATGCTGTATTTGCATTTCTACCAGGTTCTCCTCACATATTCCTGGGAAACATCGGAATTTCAGGGATAAATGATCTTGGGAAACTAAAATGTCTCATGTTTTCAGTTCACTATTCCATCTTTTCCTCCACAAAGGCACCATGAATGTTGTCCTTGTTTTTTCTCTTTTTTTTCAGCATGGCACTAATAGTTAATAACTGCTTACTGTTACTTGAATTGCTGCAAGGTGAATAATAAAAGAAAACAGCCTTATTTTCCTTTCACAGAGCACAACTCCACTTGTTAGGGCTCAATATTTTATAAGCAACACGCCCTGTGGTCACATGTTTGATTTCAGCTGAAATGTAGCGTGCAGAAAAGAGGAGGACAGCGACATCCATTGCAGAACTGGCCTGTATTTTTTTGTCTTGTTCTAAATTCCACAGCCTTTCACTGTGACAGACTCTTTTATATCTTCCTCTTCTGTCTTGTGATGCCGCTGATAAACACGGCAGATTAATCTTTTTAGGATCATACTTTGACCACTCAGTGTAAATTATTATCTTTTTTCTGATTTCATATGGGCGGGCATTAAAATCATGTTCCTGTGAACCATCTGCAGCTTTTACGTTGAGTTTTTTGTAAATGTCATGTGGCCGTTGCTTTCCTGTGCCAGAGCCAGAGCCTCAACAGAGACCTGCATTAGCTCATATGAGAAATTTTTCAAGGTGACTGTGATTAAAGTATTCATAACATGGCCTCCACCCACTGGTTCTGCAGAAGGCTGGCATAAAGGGAATTTTCTGTGAGATGTTTGTGGCTGCATTCCCCTTAAGGTTCTATACTTACCTGGAGTCAAGTAGTGACTGAATTTTGGCGTGGTGAAAATATTGCAGGCTGCAGCCGAGTATGTTGGGAATGGGAATATTGTCACATTTAAAAAAACATAAAAGAAGACATTTACTGTTTATATTTTAGTCTTCCACCTCTATTAGGGCATCTTTGCTCAAGTGTTTGGCTTACTAACAGTCAGTTGTCATATGTTCCTTATAGGGCTGGACGATATGGCCAAAACTTCTATCGCGATATATTTCTTAATTTCGATCGATACGATATAATTCCGATATCGATATAAACAAAATAAAAACCTCAGAAAAACTGCCAAAAATGCCACAACAGATGCTGTAAAACTAAAAATTGTCCATGAAACTCCTCCAGTATAACATTTTAGAAATAAAAACTGTACAATAAATTAATGTTCACCTTTTATTTGTATTTAGCAAGGCTAAATCAGCCTTCAAACAAAGTAATTTAAAATCACCATCAAAGGTCAAATAAAACTTTTACCTTTCTTAATAATAATAGCTTTAACTTTAAACTACAACATAGGCTTGTTATGTTATTCTTATAGATTTAAACAAAGGTGCTTCAACTAGGCTTAAAAATAGAAGTGCTCAGAATTGCTCCAAAAAAAAAAAAAGAGTGACCAACAATTGGTGCTTCATCTTCTGACTCAGCATATTCTATGAGTGGAAAAGCTTCAAATGCACTGTTGCCTGATCAGCAAAAAATGATAAAATAAAACTAAATTCTTCTTTGCGTCAGTCCCCAAAAGTCTCCAATAATACCAGAAAAAGTCGCTAGATCTGTTGTTAGTTAAATCACTAGAGGAGAGTGAAAAGGAACAGCACAAAGTCGCTAAGTTGGCGACACGGAGCCAAACCACTTCCGTACCACCGAGTTAGTCTTTCCTCTCTTATCAACTACTTTGTCTGCTTTCTCTTCACTTGTAGAATTTGTTCAGTCACATTTGCATTATAAACATGAGCACTCGTTTTGTAGCTAAAACTAGCAACGTTGGAGCTTAGCCTAGCCTAGCCTTCTACCTTGCGCTGAGCACAGCCAACTGCTGCTGGGCTTATTTTTTTTTAGTTTTTCTTCTTTTTAATTTTTTTACTGCTGCTGGGCTTGGTCGGGGCTCATTGGTCAGGCTCCGTGTCTGTGGTGTACGTCATCACTTGACTTCATATCTTGCACACCTGCATCCATGATCTCTTTCCATCTGGATCCTTATCATACAGGATCCACTGCGGAAAGAATTCCCCTGATGTTGGTCGTCTCTCAACGAGTTTGTGGGCTGAAGTTGACTTCTGCATCTCGTAGAGAGCAGCATTACAGCTAAATCCCAGGCGTGAGTGACGACTCACTTCAATGTAAATCTGTCAGAAAAACACCATTCTGGTGTGGAGGGAGGACTAAGTCCGCTGGTAACTAAGGGAAAAAAATGATGATTTTCATAAAAATATATCGCCAGAAATGGAAAAATCCATTTATCGATTTTATTGATTAATCCCCCAGCCCTAATGTTAACATAAAAAATCCGAAAGTATAAAACAAATTTATTCAGGTATGCATAGTTGTCAAGCACAAAGACAGTAACTGTCAGGACTATTTTTTCTGGATCATTGATCAGAGTTGGGCCAGATATCCACTAATTAACCTGAGCGTTTTTATGGTGTTGGTGGTTTAATGTCGGTGATATCTTTGGAAACATGATTATGGGATGTGATGATGGTTCCTTCTGCAGAAGCTCAAATTTCTGTTGCTGTCATTTCAAAGACGCAGGGTTGACCTCTGCAGCTCAACGTATCTCCGTCAGTCATATTTCCTTCCAAAACAATAATCTATCATACTTTGAAGTTACAGAATAAGTAAAAGAAAGCACTCTTACAAAAAATAATCCCCCCCGCCCCACCTTTTTCCAATATGTTACAGTGTTACAGCTTTAGTCTGATGCCGGCTTAAAGAAGGATCTTGAGCCGGGACTTGGGTGACAAAAAAGGTCCCCATTTTTGTACAGCAAACTGTCTCCATCTATCACTGAGAAGCCCAGGTGACAGTTTGCCATCAGCACTGTGTTACCCATTAAGTCTCATGCTGAGAGCTGGTGTGCTATTTTTTTCTGGTCTGTTTGTTTTATTTATTTTTTTTATTTTTTTTTTCTGGAGGCTTGGTTGTATCCGGTCAGGGTCACTCTTCTCTTTTCTGTTCTGATGGTGTCAAAACCTTCCATATTCACTGGATGCAAATCAAAAGAGAATAAATGCTTCACTAGGAATGTTACTGCAGGATACCATTATTTCTTACAGGTCCTGATTGTGTTGACCTTCCTGCTATAAATGCACAATAACACTTAAGTTTTTATGGATGTAATTTAAACGTGTTCTTATCTCTATTTCTTCAGACTTAATGCTAACTACTTGTCTTTATAAACACACAGCTGGTCCAAAATCATGACTGTTCAAACCACATATGTCATAATCTGGTGTTTAATGCAAAGACACTTTACAGTTTATCTTCTCCTGCATGCAGAACCTTCCTTTATAAACCATTTGCATTAATTAGATTTTATATGCAGCATATATTTTATTTTTTAATCAAAATGTAAATAATTTCTTTAAATAATTAAACAGATAAAGCGACAACTAGAGTGGAAGAAGATTCTGATGCTGGTGAAGAACTTTTTCACCACCAAAAACACCTCTTAACCTTTTGAGATTCTGCTGGTTTTTGTGGTGAAATCAGTCTTTTGTGTCTCCTTTTCAGTGTCAACATCTTACTTATAGAGCAACTCTTGGTTTTGACAGAGCCGGGATGCCAAGGAGCTTGGGACAATATAGTATGCTGGGAGCGGGCCGAATATGGAGATACCATCACCATCCCCTGTCCTCGAGTACTCAGGATCATTTTTGGCAGAAATGGTGAGCTATGATTTATTAAGCAATCAATTTTTTTTACTTGGAAAAAGGATCAAAGAAAGTTTTTTCCATGTTTATTATGATTTGCTTCATTTGAGGATCAGGAAGTCTGGTTAAGTGAAGCGCTGTTGCATCACTTACAATGACAGCACATGAAAAATGTCTTAATTGTTGAAATGAAGCTGAGAAATGGTGCAGTCTGTTTCCGTTTTTTTACACATGCGAGCTGCTGATGTCCTTTCCTGAGTTCCTCTGTTCATTCTTCTGTACTTCTACTAAATCCGCTTGGCAGGAAAAGTTGTTGTCTTTTTATATTTCATGCCACATCAAACAGATTTGAAGCACTTCAAAGCTTTTACGACTCTGGTGTGTTAAATGTTCAAGTGTGTTATCTCCTTTTGATAGTTTCCTGTTAGGTTTTAACTGTGATGAGAAAGTTAAGGAAAAACATTCTGTCAAATAGACAGACACCAGAAATCAAATAGAAATCTCAATAAATATTTTCAAATCTATTTTATCTAGCAGGAGTGCAGGAGGACAGTAAATCAACTGCTCTGTGATTGGAAAGTTAGATTTTACATCATCTAATCAGATAAAAGTGTAAAGACTGGGTTAAAAAACTGCATCCGCAGCTTCAGTGTTGCGCGCAGTTTTCCGCTTTGCATCCAAGATGTTTGCAGAACAACTTCAATTGTTTCTACAGCTCCAAACCTTCTTTACAACCTTGCAAATCCTTTTGTACCCTTCAGAAAATTTGAATTACTCAGAAAGAAAATATTAAAATAGAAACACTAAAATTATTTGCCAGCATTCGTTTACAGCTGAAAATTATGTATTTTTATTCTGAGTCCATGAGCCATGCATTAAAAAAAAAACTAATCTATCGATGCATCTAACTTGGAAGAAAACCTGGAAGATATTATAGTTTAACTTCAGGCTTAGTTCTGTGAATAAAGACTCAACATAAGGCAACTTTATGAGGATTCAGACATATTAATACCAAGGAAAACAATAACAACAACATGTCATTTCCCCAATTTAACCGAGTCTCAGACCTCTTGGAGAAAGGAGTGTAAATTAGTTTTGGAAGATTATTGTACATATTTCTTCAGTTTAAAGGTCAAACCTTTCTATTAAGGTCTAAAAAACTTTGTCTCTGAGACCTAAAGAAATAGTTTCTCCTTCGCAGCACTCGGCAAAATATTCCTGATGGTTGTTACACTTAAAAAGACAATTGTGAAATGTTTCTTTCAAAGGAAACTTTCTTGCTAAGATGATTAACTATATATATA
>JBAMHW010000014.1:12523031-12537650 GCA_037177495.1 Rhadinocentrus ornatus | reverse complement strand
TCAGTCAGGGCAAACACAGTGGTGTTTGGTGTGTAGTCTAAAGATGTTTCTGAAAGGCTAAATTTGCCCACTCACAGTTGCTTAACGGTGGCAGTTTGTGGGTTTGCAAGGACACCTAAGTGTCAGCTGGTGACAGTTTGTAGGTTTTGGGTGAAAAGTAATTTGAAATTCAAATTTCTTCTATCTCAGGGAAGTTTTGTTAAGCAAAGCAAGCTGTAAAGAGTCATTGATTGCACCTTTGGGTTGCGCCCCTGTTTGGTTGTCATGGCCACCGCTAAGCCGGACTGAGATGAGTCCTCGGAAAATTATTTCTCCAATGCTTGAGGGAGGACTGAATAATAATTTTGGACATCATCTGGTGGTCGTGGAGGTGTGAACTAACTTATTTGATTTTCTTTTTATTAGTAGTTTTAATTAGCTAGGAACACTTACAAGCAAGAGCTCAAACCAGCATGGCCTGACTTCTTATATGCTGCTTGAGACAAGTTTGCCCAGTGAAGATTTTAGTTTTTATTACAGAAGTGGTGCAGCACGTGTAAGCATGTAGATGTAGAAGGAAGAGAACCAACAAGAGTTAAGCTACAGTTAAAGACAAAAAAGCCATACATTATATTCCTAGTACCCAAGACACTAATCTTGAAATTATGGTTCTTCCGTATTTTTTACATGATACTTAAATCTATTAGGTAAAAAATACTGTAGAGTGAAAATAGTTGTCTCACGCTGTAAATGTCTTCTTCTTCTCCTTCTGCAGATTTTTATAAAGGTGTAAACATTATTTTCATATACTTAATTTTTATTATCAGCTGTCTTCTGTAGTCATGTACAGGATATTATTTTTAATCAGTCTTGCTTGTGTAATGTCACCAAATTAATTTATTCCATCACAGAGTGATTAACATGATCAATTTCAACTTGAACTTCAGCCTCAACAGTCAATTGCTAATTTAACTTGGGAGGCAGCTGTATATTTCTGAGTTTTGCAGGATCACGATCCAACAAAAATCCTCCTGGCTTCAAGTTGTTGCCAAGGCAAAGGAACTGGCAGCAACTGTCATTTTATACTGGCAGGTATGGGAGGTTTTCAGGTCTAATAATTCCTGCTCCTAAAACGGTTAGCATAGACGCTGCAGTGTTTCTCCTTATGTAAAGGACATCAACACTAAGCACTTTTCTCATCTTCTCCTTAAGATTGAGTTGATTGCCTGGCTCTGCTGGTGGTGGTTTATTCATTTAATTGGTTGAAAATTCAACCTGTAATTTAACATCCCAGATATCACGTGTAACAAACCATCTTCTGTATCAGGTTAATAACTTATTGCGTTAGCCTAATGTCTGAGAAATCATACGCATGTACGTAAACATAGAAAGAAGCAGAAATCTTGTATCAGAAGATGCACATGTAAATAACACAAGGATTTTTTAACTTGTCACATTCAAACAAGACCACTTTTTCCCGCTGGGCAATATGAATTGTTATATGTTCACTCTACATCATTATATATTACCATATTATCTGTGTACCTGTGCTGCCTCTTTTCTGTTCTTTTCATTAGATCTAATGCATTTCCAGGGAGGCACAAGCATCAGTCTGCTGACGAATAGCTTGGTGTTAATGTTGTTTATGGTTTTTTTTTCTTTCTTTCCCTCAGGGCCAACAGCAGAAGTGGAAATGAGGCTTACAGGTCCCACAATAGTTCAGATTTATAAAACTTAACCATGTTGATGTGCAGCCTCATAAATCTTGTTTATGAAATGTGTATGTACAGTACTGGGCAAAAGTTACGGGGCAGCTCTAATTTCTTTATATTTTGTAACAATGATTCTCCAAGCTTTCTGAGTTTTTTTTTTTTTGTTTTTTTTTAAGGTTTTTCTTAGAATGTTTGCAGCTTTCCCACTTATTTTTGGTTCAGTTCTTGCACCTGATAGTTTTCAGAGGGATTTTTTTTGACTGTTCATATTGGACAACAAACAACGAATTATTAAATGACATGGGCAAAACTATGCCAATGATTACATAGTTTGACAGGTATAAAATACTATTTTTTTGTACCAGTAGAGGGATTCCTAAAGAGCTGTTGGCCAAAGATTTCTCATACCTCTTCATGGTGGCCATTGTATAGAAAAAAACAAACAAACAAAAAAACAGAACTGGACAAGTAGTGGATTAAAGATGACATGGCAGACCTTTAAAGAAAGAATTGATGGACAATATCTGAAAGTTAGTCTCCATGGACGGGAGGCTTTAAACTACTGTATTTATGTTTATATCATCATGCTTTATAAGATTGCCACAGTTTCTGTTGTTTTCTTGGAAATTTATAAAGAAATGAAGAGTAGCTCTAGAATTTTGCACATACTATATTCTTCCGTCCTGTAGGAAACAGCTTCTGTCATTAAAAATCTGTGAATGCAGCCAATCTTAGACAAATTTTACAAAACAAGACAATTATCACTATTAAACTTGCCAGATCACAATTGTTTTATAATACAAGGGAAATTTCAAGCTCTTGAATGACAATGCCATATATAGCCTGGCACACATCAGCAGACACAAGAGTAACAGGACTAAATCACTCAAAGGCATAAAAGACACCCAAAACTAAGCAGTACGTAAGTCAACGGACCTCTTTAACAGCCAAACATATATATATTTTAGTAATTTGTATTTGGTCTACAAAAAGCTCCCTAAAATCCAGCTGCATAAGAAATTCCATCTAAACCATAAAAGGCAGCAGCTGGCCAAAGAACATACATGGCTTGTGATCATTGCTAACTTATTTCACCAACGGTTAAATGATTCAGTGTGAGCTATTAGGGAGGAAAGTGTGAAGACAAGACCTCGGAGCATAGTAGTTTCCATAGAGATAAATGGAAGTTCACGACCCAGCTTTCTGTAATTCTTTGAGTGGCTCCTATAGGCACAATGCTGTCATTGTTAATTTATGCAACACATTTGTAGGGTCTGCTGATTTTTAATGTTATTATATAAAATGATTTTCCTTTTTACATGGCATGTTTTATAGTAGGGGTTTTCATAGTACGACATAGTAAGCCTTCCCTCAGATAAAGTTCAGAAAATAGACTACGCACATTTTCTTGCTTAGTCTTGTTAGATTCTTGGATTCTTAATAAGACTGTGTTTGTGTTATGTAATACATAGGAAATAAACCAAGATGACCAACTATTACATGTCCTGAGTATTTGATGATTAACAAGAAACATGCTACAACTATACAGAGAGAAGAGTGAAAAACCAACAATATCTTACATTTAAAAAAATGGTAAAAACAATAATAAATTGCTCTTTCCAATCCAAGAAACTGAAGGGAGTATGCCTGACTAAAAAGGTGTGTTTTTAAAATGGGATTCGAAGGAGACAAGAGATCAGAAGTTTTTAAATCCAGTTGCAGAGAATTCCAAAGACGGGGGGCCGAGTGGCTGAAAGCTCGCGACCCCGTGGTGGATGAGCGAACTTGAGGGATGGTGAGTTGGATGGAGGAGAATCTAAGAGGACGGCTGGGTATGTTAACGTGGAGGAGCTAAGTAAAATACAGAAGGGTGAGGTTGTTGATGGCCTTGAATGTGAGAAGTATGATTTTATAGATGGTACAGAATTTAATTGGAAGCCAGTGGATTTGCTCCAGGACAGGTGTATTCTAACTGGAGTCATTAAGTAATAAAAATGAAACAAAATAATATGGGTTTTATATGAGATGAAAGCTAAGTCCATCAGCCAAATGTCAACTGTTGCTGACTAATTTTCTAAGCAATAACGGAGAGGAGGGGGGTGGGGGAACTAAACAAACAACTCTAGCTACTCATAAATGCATATAAATAAATTTTTTCCCATCAGCATGGAACATTTTAATACTAACATTTGCATTCTTTGGTAATCTAAATGACTGTTAGACCTCCTGAACATGCGTCTGTTATCACCAGATCTGTACTGTAGTAGCTGTCTCACTCTCTCATGCAGGTCTTATACTTACCAGCGATTCTCTTGAGGTCTGCTAAATGGTCTGCTCCTAAGAGAAACTTGTGCAAATGTGCAAGTAATGTCTTTTACAGTTGACAGTTAACATGCAAATTTTAGTGAAACCGTGAATAAGGAAACATGACTAAATAGGCCTGTATACATATTAAAACCCCTGAAATTAATAAATATCTAAAATGCATCATGGATGTCCAGTTGAGTTTAACAAGCGCTGGGATGTGAGTTAACACCACCCTCAGCCTCGCCTGGACACACTCAGCATTTCACATTGTCTCAGCTGCTTAATGTAATTTCCACTGTGGTTTTTGCAACTTGCAGATTTATTTTCTTTGTTGTTGTTTTTTTTTTTTTTTTTTTTTTTGTATGCATGTACAAACAGGCTGCAAACATGCATGCTGTCTTCCCATGTATTCACATAACATTTTCTTCTTTACAAGATCTATGCTTTTTAATCTGTAAGGCTCCTTTTGTTGCAGACGAGCTGCCAAGTCATTTAGTCACCCTTTGCTGTCTGGCAACGTCATTTTTCTGTGCTTCCCATTTTGTTGTTTCTTTGTGTAACCATCACAGGCCCACCTCTGTCCTCCACCCCCGCCTTCCCATCTGTGCCACACACTTATGTTGTTTCACCACAGTTACTGAAGCACACATCCTGATTGCTACCAGGTGAGGCAAGCTACCAACTCTCACACATGCCCGCATGATATGCCTTAGGGCATGCAGTCTGCAGTGGGGTTCTGTGGAGTGCCGACGCATATAGATGACATTACCTTGTTGATAACATTGCCACTAGGCATCTGTGTGTTCTGCTTGTTTTCTTTGTTTTTGATGTGTGTGCCAGGCAGACTGTTGTCATTTCGAGGTGTTAAATGGAACATTTTGAGCCACATTTAACCCGATTTATGGCCAAAATGTCCAAACTGATACATAGCAGATTACTGCCTGTGACCTATCCCACCTTTCTAAAGGGGCATGTTGTAAAGTTTCCAAGAGAAATCAAATGTGTATATTTGCACAGATGTGTACATCCAGTGCTTTTCTTTCTCTCATACTGTTACCATTCCCTCTGGCCCAGTTGCCCCCTGCTGTTTTCCTCCTTGCTTGACCAGGGCCAGCAAGATGAGCTTTGGCCTCCCATGTGGCCCCGGGACAGGAGGGCTGGTTGTCTGGGGTGAGGGAACCTGAGATCACTTCTTCTGCTCTCTGCAGGACTCGACAGCTACAGAGACAGAAAGCTGTAATCAGGACTAAGGAGGCTTAACACTCTCCTGCCTCACTCTTTTACTCGCTCTGGAAAGACAAACACTCCCACATTAAGAGACCAAAATTCATAATTACATGTGGTTGAGAGGATTGTAGTCCTCTGATGTGAGGCAATTTAATGCTTCATTTATTCACCTTGGTTGCTTTGCGTTTTAGAGCCTGACATTTTGTCACCAGAGAATTATCAAAGCTGCTGCAAAAAATACACCAGCTTGATAATGATAGATATTTAATAATTGTTATGGTTTAGCACAACTAGAACCTAAACAAAGTGTATTTCCTGGGTTTGAAGCAGCGTGGACATTTCAGCATAGTGATGAAGTCAGATGTTCCAGTATGCTTAAATATGGTTGGAGCAGATGACAAAGAAAAGAAAAAAGGAATTGTGTACTACATGTACTATTTGTGTGTATATATTTAAAGGCTAAATAATTTGTATGTTTTCTGTAAAAACAATTTAAAATGTTCTCATTTGTTGCGAGGGATAAAAAGAAGCTTCCCTATAAACAATCTGTCCTCTACATCAACGAAGCTTTTCTCCTTTCAAAATAAGAGTTACGTGACGGAATACCTTTGGTGCACTGTGTAGCTCTTTACTACTTCCTGGTTCCTTAACCTGCCTGTGTTTTTTATACTGTGGCTAAATGGTTTGTATAGACCTTTCTTTAAATAGGAAGGTGGTGCCTAAAGGTCCCATATTATGCAAAATTCACTTTCTACAGGTTTTCTAACAGTCATATGTATCTAGGCCCTTTCGCGATGACAAATTTTGCTGTGCGATAAATTTTCTTAGAAATTATTGCGATAAGTGATAATATTGCGCAAAGCGATAATGTCATTTTGAGACCATTTTCAACTAATATAATGATAATACCATAATAATGCAAGTACACCTTTTCAAAGATCAATAAACTTTAATTTCTAAAGAACATTTTACACTGGAACTGGAAGAAATTTTAAATAACAAAACAAAAACAATAAATAGAATGGACTCAGTCTCATTAACAATGAATCGAAACCAAACACAACCAAAAACAATAAGTATGCTGGATAATAAAGTCTTTGTTTCGTAAACAAAATTTCCCTTCAAAAAATATAATAAAAAATATTAAACATGGGGCTCAGACAGGAAAAACCGGCAAAACGTCCAGTTAGTACTATAGTATTAAATTAAAAAAAAAATAGAATAAATAAAATATACTGCACATCGTTCCTGTTTGTGAAGCTGAAATATCTGCCCTCATCACTGGGTGTCAGACTGATCTATGAACCGTGCTGCTGCGTCGCAACGCTTTTTCACATATGCCAGGGCACCGGCCCAAAAGTAATGCAACCCACTGGGAAACCCCCCCGATTTTCGATTAGCCAACATTGCTCTTGATGTGTATTTTGTCATATACGGTAGTATATAGGCTGACTCTGTAATGTACCTGCGCATTACATGGGTTATTCAATAGACCAGGAAGTTGGGGCTTTGTACTGATGTTGTAGACCAGAGGTCCCTATCCCTGGTCTTCAAAGCCCACTATCCTGCAGGTCTTAGATGTCTCCTTGCTGCAGCACACCTGATTCAAATTAAAGGCTCTCTGATAAGCTCTGCACAAGTCTGCTAATAAACCCTTCACTTGAATTAGGTGTGTTGTAGCATGGAGACATCTTAAACCTGCAGGATAGTAGGCCTTGAGTACCAGGGTTGGGGACCTCTGTTGTAGGCTACATGTGTGTGTTCTGCCTACATGTTTTTTCTTACCATGCAATAAATTGACTTATTGCTTTTCGCGACAGGTCTTTATGTATCCTCGTAGCCTGTGTTTGAGGTATAAAAATGAGAAAGTTCTCCTATCTCACTTGCTTGCTCTACTTTTTAGCGAATGCTTGCTTAAACGCGCGAGTCCAAGATCTTTCCCTTTGTGACATCTCGAAGGGAAATAACCAGTAACCCCGGTAGTGGATACTGCCTTTTTATTTCCCTCCCTAGAGCCACATTTTGAATGGCTGAAATTGAGGACCAAGGCTGAATATGGGGTAATACACTTTAAAAACAATGTTGTTGGATCACTGATACCCATACGAAAATGTTGAAAAAAATGTATTATATGGGAACTTAGGGCTGGGCGATAAAATCACCATCAAAGGTCAAATAAAAATTTTACCATTCTCAATAATAATACCTTTAACTTTAAACAACAACATAAGCTTAATATGTTATTCTTATAGATTTAAACAAAGGTGCTTCAACTTGGCTTAAAAAGAAAAATGCTCAGAATTACCACAAAAAGCGGAAAAAAGAGTGAGCAACAATGGTGCTTCATCTTCTGACTCGGCATATTCTGAGTGGAAATGCTTCAAATGCACTGTTGCCTGATCAGCAAAGAATAATAAAACTAAATTCTTCAGTCAATATTTTTTTTGTTGTTTGTTTTAATTTTATTAGGTGTAATTTGTTTTTTTTAATTAGGAGTCTGGAACATGTCAACACTTTAAACTTTTTAAATACTTTTGTCCACACTCTTCATTTATTGACGAACAGGACAAAGTCGCTAAGTTGGCGACACTGAGCCAAACCATTTCCATACCATTGCCTTAGTCTTTCCTCTCACCAACTTCGTCTGCTTTCTCTTCGCTTGTAGACGCTTGTTCAGTCACGTTTGCATTACAGACATGAGCGCTCATTTTGTAGCTAAAACTAGCAGCGTTGGAGCTTAGCCTAGCCTAGCCTTCTACCTTGCGCTGAGCACAGCCAACTGCTGCTGGGGTTTTTATTTATTTATTTATTTATTTATTTTACTGCTGCTGCGCTTGGTCAGCGGTGAATGTCATCACTTACATAGCCAATGTGTTTCAGCTCTTTCTGTTCGGCTTAATATATTGCGATATTTATTGATATTGAATTATTGTCCAGCCCTATGGGAACTTTAAGATTATTATTTAGGACATAGTTCCAGTAATCATTTATTGTTGTTGCTCTGTCAAAGTTGTATACATAACTTTGATCTCACCTGATCCACTTGCCTCATATCTATTTAATCTTTGCCGAATGGAGCATTTAAACATTTTAGCTGACTGAGGAGTTAAAAATGACATTAGGGAAGCTGTGAATATGATTCATGTTGGTAAATGGTGCTGGTCATGAAAAATTCTCTTTTTAGTTGGGAATGGAAAGCAGCCAAGTTTTCTCCTGTGCAAAATGGATTTGGTATAATGTGTCTGTGAACACTGTGTTTTCATGCACACAAACTCATGCATGCATGCATGTGGTCTCCTGACTATTAATTAGCACCATTCCCTTTCTCAGGGTCCTGTTTTTATCCTGGCCGACACATGGGCAGGAAGAAATAAAAGTGTCAGTCCAGGTCAGTGTTTCAAACCTCTGCTGCAATAATTCACATATTTTTCTTCCTCTCCTGCAATTTTTAATTTTGACCTATGTTTTACAGGCCCTCCAGCTGACCTCTGGGCTCAATCTTGGCTGTGTGGCGTTTTTGTTGGTGGATCATCTCAACTGGCATCTATGTGAGTGAGAACTAATGAAGTCCAGTATGAGGCAGTGGCGGAGGATGGTGCTCGTAGCCATGCTGGTCTGGGTTCTGCTTTTTCTTGCCCTAATCTCTTACTTTCTGGATGCTCGTGTGGATCAGCCGCTGACTTCTGCTGGCTCTTTACTATCCCAGCACCCTGACACACGTCGACTGGCCTCTATACAAGCATCCAATCAACATTATGTCATTTTGGGCCCCAGGCCTGAGCTGGCTTTGCCAGTAACTAAGACATATCTCCGAGAAAAGCCAGAACCGGAACCTTCTGCCAGCTCCCCCACCCCAGAGACCAGTGTGGAGGTGAGCCACAGCCCAGACAGTGCTCTCTATGTTACCTATGGAAGCCAGGAGGTAAGCCGACAGGACTACCAGGACCCACAGCATCTGGCTGCCTGGTCCTCCTTTGGTACAGAAAATGTGGGTTCTCATTCAGATCCTGCAGTCCAGAGTCGTGAGAGAACATCTCTAAATGCAGAGTACCAAGACCATATCAGTACCACTCGTTACCACGGTGGTGAGGAGGAGGAAGAAGAAGATGGGAAAGAAAATGAAGAACTGGGGAACAGAATGAGGACTACAGAAGACAGGAGGGCTGGTGGTGACTACTCGGATCTGGAGGAATACTACTTCTCAAAGTCTGCCTCTGTAGTGCAGAGGCTTTGGAGGGGTCGTGTGTCCGCCGGCATGCTGAGTCCTCGATTGCAGCGTGCCATGAAAGACTATATGAGTGCCAACAAACACCATGTTTTCTATAAGGGAAATCGCATGGTCACCCAGAGTGCCAAGGAACTGCTCTGTCAGATGAAAGCCCAGGCACAGCTGAGAACAGTGGATGGGTCGGAGCAGCCCTTCTCCTCACTTGGCTGGGCTCGGCTTGTGCCGTCTCCTCCTCTGGAGCGATTGCACAGACAACAGGAAAAGAGCAGCTTCAAGACCTGTGCAGTAGTCACCTCTGCTGGTGCCATCCTGCGCTCAGGACTAGGCAAAGAGATTGGTGAGTAATGCAAATAAAAATTTAAATTAAATAAAAAAAGAAACCATGTTTTGCATATTGAAAACTGCACAAATATATTGTTTACTGGTTTCAAGTCAGTCTTTGTGTTTGCATAGTGTTCGTGCATCCTGCCTTGATTAGGTATTCAACATCTTGTGGAACCTGGTTGTGCACATGTAGTCAAAGCTAATGGTAGCGTTTTTCACACTGGCTGTCCAGTGTGCCAATGGTGAGGATTTTCCAAATATTGTTGGGATGAATGCCTTAAAATGTTCACTTCTTTAGATGCAGGGAGAGCTTATAGATTGTTGTGTTGCACCCAACAGACCATTTGGCATGCGTTGCTTGTAAATGAGACATTTTAGGGCTAGCAGAAGTGGCTGAAGGTAGGAAATCATGAGTCTGCAAAGCTGCTGTGCATTTTAACTAGATTTGTTTGTGCTAAACTTCTAGTTTATAGAAGTGTGGCATGGTAATAAAAGCAAATAACTTTAGATAATTTTTTCTTGTACAAGGAAAAAAAGAGACATTGAATTTATCATCAATAGAGAAGGAAAAAAAGTATCTTGAAAAATGTAAAATATTTTGCAGAAAGTTTTTTGTAAATGCTGAAAAATGCTTTGGTGGTGATTGGTGGTAATCTGCTATAACATACCAATTTTGGGAGTAGAAAAAATGCTTTTCTTGATTGTGCTGAATATGAAGCCACAAGAAGCACCACATGTGTAGTAAAATGAGAAGGTTTCTTAACTGTGTGGAGCATGGAATAAAAAGCTGGACAATTTTTTTTCTTGAAGAAGCAAAAGGCAGAAGAAAGGGAAACGACCAACAACAAAAAACTTGCTTTTATTCAAGCTCCTAGGATTACCGTGACCTACAAGACTGAGAATTAACTCCAACACATAGGTGTCCAAACTTTGAGAGAGGAAACAGACATGTCTTGCATCCAGTTTAATGGGTTAGCCAAAAGCATTGCTCACTGGCTTCCACCTGGTCAGAGGTTTCACTTCATCTTTTTTATCATGAGACATCTGTTAGTGTTGCGTTTCAACACACTTGCATATCATTTAAAGGTCAAATATCCATTTGATTCTGCATTGATCAGCATTTAGTTTTGTGAGGCTTTCACAGATGAACTTGTCAACCAGACTGCAAATTGAGTGTGTGCCTAGTAGGGTATATGTGTTTTTTTTGTTTTTTTTTCCTTCATGTGTGTGTTCCTGGTTTTTGGCAGCTCTTCAGTAAAGGGGGAGAGTGTGAACTCAGTGACAGATGGCTCACTAGAAAAAAAAAAGAACCCCCCTGGTAACCAATCAGGCGTCTTCACATCACATATAGCTTCCTTGCATTTCTCAGTGAATTCAGCTGTTCAGAGCAAACATTGCAGTTAATAAGGAGGACGAGAACTTTCTAGAATTTTTTGCCTACATTTCTTTAATATTTCTTTTTACAGGCAGGGTTATATAGGCATTGCCTGCTCCAGATTACATTCTACAAGAAACAAAAACAGACTAAACAGGTTTTTCACATAATCAGATGCAGGTAACACAAACCTATGTTTGCACTTGACCCTGTGGTTGCAGTGGAATTAACCTGTTTTTGCTGCGTCAGTGGAAATATAATTCTTTCTGCTTCACCCCGTCAACTTTTAATGTAAAATCAGCTTTAGGCACTAACAGCTCCTCTGCAAATTCACAAAAATGCTGACTTAATAAGTTTTCAAGTACGCTTTGTAGGGTGTTGAGGCATGTTTGTGGGTTTATTAAATAAAAACAATATGTGTAGAATTATTTTTTTTTTTTCTATATATGAATAACGCTCAACGTTGCAACAAGAAGACTGTTTTTAGTTTGCTGAAAGCCTGCAGGTGCGTCTAATTCCTTGTTGATGTGAAAAGTTGTGAGAAGCTTCACTGAGGTGAATCACATACATCCTAATATCAGACAGCAGGAGGAAATTGGCTGTGTGGGTCATCATACTGGTGTTCTTTTCTCAGGAAAAAAACTGGAGATCTCTCTTGATTTAACTTATTTAAAAAAGACTAATGTTATGTATCTGCTGAATAATCTCTCTGTGGTGACAAAGCTTGACTTTGTTACATTAATTGTCTGGCTTGACTTCCAACTAGCATTGATTTTGCTCTGTTTATTGCTCAGCCCGCTGTTCTTTCCATAAGGCATCACTGTGTCGAAAACAGCATTATGTGCATAGTGACTCATATCAGTTATGATTGAAAATTAATGAATAGCGCCTTTTTTCTAACATTTATATGTCAGAATTTTGGCTGAAGCCCAAAGTTTATTATGTGTTATTATGAGCTGTTATTTTACTCAGGACTTTGTTTAGTTTCTTGAAATGTGGTGATGTGTTGCTGCCACCATGTGGAAATAAGACTGAATAACATCCACAATGCAACACAGGAAGGAGGAAACACTTCCCCTTACAGCACAGAGTTATTTCAATTTGATGGAAAAGCCTTGCAGCAAATATTCTCTTTCTGAAGTGTGTTTTAGTTAAAATTTGAGTTTTTTACTAAATAAAATTTGTAAGTATAGTCTTTCATATAGGTAAAAAATATATAGTTACAAATCTTTCAAAGGGGAATATTTTGATTTCACTTTTAATTGTTTTTTTCCCTCCCAAGAGTAACTTTACTGTGGCACTACCTGTCTCTGCTTTTAGTTTCTATTTTTTGTCTTTAGAGGAAGTAGCTGCTGGGGAGGCTTATTCATGCATGACATGGATGGTTTTACTTGCCACCAGATTAATGGAAAGTAGAGCATGTCCAAAAAGTGCTTCACAGACATTAAAAAGTATATATATTTATGATTAGTTTTGAGTTTAATCCAAGTCAAGTCAGTAAAACAACTCCCTGCTTTCAGTTTTATTCATCTGTCTGATGGCTTATACAGGAAACATTTGGTTTATCCCATATGTACATATTGCAGACTGGAGCTAATTAAAATGGATATTGAAGATGAAGGGGGCATCCAGCTGACCTTTCCGGGGTCTGGATTACCCTGAACAGATTGCCAAAGTGAAGTTACGTAAGAAATATATGCAGTCTAAATCAGTGTTCCGATCTGGAAACACCTTTGCAATTTTCTCACATGGAATATTTGACAGTTTTTTAACCTGCAGGGCTCCTCTCAGAGGAAATCACTGGAAAAACAAGCAGCCTGTAAAAGGGGCAACAAGAGAAGTGTCACTTCATTTTCAATGTCAGTCACACAGGACTGAAAATTACTAGCTGAAGGAAGAAAGCATATTTATAGAAATTGTTTGGCATGAACAAGTTTCCCAATCTGAAACGGACACGGCTATTATTTAAGCACATCTGTGTGGGTTTTTGCAACATGAAGACATTTAAGCAGCCCTAGTTTTTTTTTTTTTTTTTTACAAGTTTTTCAATTATTAAAGTGTTAAATATCCTAACTTAAAGTCAGATGTTTAGTTATTAGCACAGAACCACAGAGAAAGTATTTTGGATTATTTTTAAATTCGCTCGAGTATGGGTGTTTTTTTATTTGTGTTTTTCTAGCACCTATGGCCTGAAGTGTTAACACAGCCTTACAACATGCTAGTCCCACCGTCGTGCTTCACCATGGAGATGAGGTTTACGTGTTCATATGCACCTTTATATATGCACGTTCATATACGTAGTTCTGCCAATTTTAGAGTTACTTTTTTTTGTCAGAGATTACCTTACAATGATAGCATTATGAGTCAGTGTTTGTTCTATACTAGACACAGATAACAAAGATATTTGGATTCTCTCATTTTTTTTTCTTCATTGAGAATTGCGGGTTGTGTTCATGGTATGGTGCTTGCCTGATAATCATTACCTTGTCATTGCATTCTTCCATTTTTTAGTAACTTGTTTTTACTGTGAACTGATGAACTCCTGACAGTATTGTGCATCTGAATAAAGCAACCTCCATGATCATTGTCAAGTTTAAGATAAAGTCGAGACCAAAAAAAAAAATGAAGATGGATTGGGAATGGATATGGCACCTCAGTGGCTTTATCAATTTTCATCTGGATGTAGACAAAGGCTGATCTCAGCTTTAGAAGCATTTTCTTTTTTTTAAATCTGCCATTCTCGTTAAACTCTGTTGGGACATGTTTAAAGCAATATATTTAAGGAGTAGGACAGATGGCCAAGCTTACTGTTTGCAGTAGATATTGCTGTGGCTGGCTGCCGTGATGAAGAAGCATCAGATCATAACCTGAAGGATCATCCATCCTCATGTCGGTTCAACATAAGGGCAGGATGGGTAAAACTGATGGATCAATCAGCAGACAGGCATTTGTAATTATTACTGAAGCCATTTGTCGAGCTGGAGATTTCATGTCGTGCAATGTGAAGGACGTGAACTGAATGACAAAATATGGACTCTAAAGGGAGCTTTTCTGTTTGAAAAAGTGTCCTATTTTTCCCAGTGAAGCTCTTTCTAATGCCTCAACAGTTACCTGAGCTAACCACTGGAGAGCACTTTAGTTACAGTAAGGAAAATAAGTATCTGAACACCCTGCTATTTTGCAAGTTCTCACATTTAGAAACATGGAGGGGTCTGAAATTTTCATTGTAGGTGCATGTCCACTGTGAGAGACGTAATCTAAAAAAAAAAATCCTGAAATCGCAATGTATGATTTTGTAACCATTTATTTGTATGAAACAGCTGCAAATAAGTATTTGAACACCTTAGAAAATCAATGTTAATATTTGGTACAGTAGCCTTTGTTTGCAGAAAAAACACCCCCAAAGCATGATGCTACCACCCCCATGCTTCACAGTAGGGATGGTGTTCTTGGGATGGTACTCATCA
>JBAMHW010000014.1:12504215-12521142 GCA_037177495.1 Rhadinocentrus ornatus | reverse complement strand
GTGTATATATATATATGTGTATGTATGTATATATATATATATATATGTGTATGTATGTGTGTGTGTGTGTGTATATATATATATAGCCCTTTATTTTTTTTAAACGGCTGAGCATTATATTCACATCATATAGTAGGCTATTTTATCATAATATGTAACTAAGGTTAGTTCATGACTTGTTTTTTCTTAGTACTAATTTGATTTGCGGATTTATCTTTTAGACACTCATGATGCAGTTTTACGGTTCAATGCTGCACCCACAGAGGGATACAAGCGAGATGTGGGGAACAAAACCACTATACGCATCATCAATTCGCAGGTAAGCGAAAAGCTAGTCTTGGATGACATGAAAACGAATCAATAGAAATATGACTGAAACCAAAAATACAGTAAAAACCTTAGGGAAGTTGTATTTTTAAGGGCTGATATTGCTGAACATGATTGAATGTAATTATCTTAGTAAATTGAAAAATGTGATTAAATTTTAAACTTAAATGTGTAGCAAAAGAAAATCACTGAATAAAATTCATAATCCATTTTTACCTTGTCTGCCTTGAGTACTTTACATTTTGTACTAGTAAACAGTCCAAGAAAACTGCAGATTTGAAGTGTTACACCACCATTACATTTAAAATCTCCCCACACCAGACTCTGATGAACATTTTCAGCAATTATTTTAAATGTGCGATGGTGAAATCTTGTTTTATCAACTTGCTGGCCCAATATGTAATGAAGCTGCCTACAAAACTATGCACACTTCAATGTAACATGCTATTTGCTTTTGGTTACACCCTGCTTAGCATAAATGCATAGCTAATAATACAGACCTATCAGACCTAAAGCTTTGGACCTAAACTTTAGTTGCTTAACACAAAAACTATAAAAAAAAATAATTTGTATCCACCAAACAAAGCAGACCATTAATTTAAATTTGCTTTTTTTACTACATAAAATTGAAGTAATTTATCATTTTAGGTTTCACTCCTTTTCCAGCACTAAACTGCAAAGAACGTTAGCTGCCAGCTAGCAATGGATTACAGGGAAACATTCAGCAGATACTGTTTAATTAATTAAATTTTGGATTAAAAAGTTGATCAGTTTTTATTGAAGTGTACAGAAACTGATTGTAAATGTGTCATGGTTTGATAACATTTCTCGTACAACTTTGAATTTATATTTAAATTATTTGACAACAAACTAGTTTTTTCAAGCAAATATGAGAACTTCACAGCATAACTAAATATAAGTGGATTTTATACGCATGTATTACTTAATTAAAAAGTTTTAAAAACTTGAGAATTTCAAGCTAACTGTATAAGGATGGCAAACATTAACATTAGCATTGTCATTGTGAGAGCATGCGTGTAATATTACTGTTGCTTAAAACTAAATAATACACATTTACTTCAAAGTAAAATCAAACTTACTGTATTAATGTAAATTATTAGGAAAAGTTTGAGTCCAAATTTTGTAATTTGTCCCTATTTTTTTTTAATAGCTACATCAGGGTTTAATGTGTACTATTATAGGCATTTTTCTGTTCTTTCTTCGCCAGAAACAGTAATATTCTGGGGTCATCACTTGTTCCATATCAAGTTCATAGTGATGATGTGACTACATAAAGTTACTGAGCACTCACTCAAGGCAGTGTATCTTTGCACAGTAACTTTGTCTTAATACTGAGCTCAGCTGAAACAGCTGCTGGCAATATACTTACTGTGTTATAGGGATTGATCTTTTTGCCCAATGTACAAAGAAGTACTTTTAAAAAGTACATTCAGCGCATGCCTTGTTTCTTTTTTTCTCTACTTTTTTTTGCTTGGCAAAAGCCAAAATACATTTTGACTGCTTAATATTGACTTTAAAAAATAAATAAATACATCTTTCACTTTTTATGTGCCATTTACAGATTTTGGCAAATCCCAATCATCGATTCAACACAAGCTCCATCTATAGGAATGTAACTCTGGTGGCCTGGGACCCTGCACCTTATGCTGTTAATTTACAAAAGGTAAGCAATGTTTGCAACTTGGCAGCTCCAGCTCATTGCTGTATCCACATCAGTAGTTTCAGGAGATGATGTGTTTACTGGGATCACAATTCATGGACAGAAAATGCTAGAAAATTGTGCAAGTGTGTCACAGAGGCTGTATAGGAATGTTCTTTATGTTGCCAAAGTTACAATTCTGGTCAGAGTCCATTTGTCCTTGAACAGGCCCTGACTACTTTTTTGGACTAGCTAGTTTTTCCCTCCTCTATCCTTTTCCTACTGCCTCTTCCCTGTCTTCTTTGTCACACGCTTCTATATAGTTGTTTTTTTAGGAAATGCTGTGTTGTCACGATTAATAAAATCCTGAACTTCTGTGGTCACATTTGCAATTAAAATTGATTTGCATGCATGTGGTGGGTTGCATTTTCACTAATCGATATAAACAATTTTGCTTTATTTTATTGGAATAATAAAGAAAACCTCTGTCATGTTAATTTTATTTCATCATTATGATGGGCTTATAATGGAACGACTACCTTTCAAAATTATCAACAATTTTAAAGTTTTACCCTTTAATTTAACACAATACAGCATCAGACAATATAGCACTATTTTATTGATCTTTCTTGTAAATCAATGAAATTTGACAGCAGAACAAAAGGACTCATCAGTTGACAAGAGTTTGTTGTTTTGTTGCTGCAATAGTTTTCACCGAGATGTTGTAAAATGCCAAACAAAGCTAGTAAAAGCACACAAATCAAAAGAAAACAATCTTCTTTTTTTTTAAAGTAAACTGATGGAAATTATATGAAGGACTTTACAGCCCGACTTCCTATTCTCACATAATGCAAACCTGCAGTAATATGAACTAAAATCTTGCTGCTGGGTTGTTGTTTGCTGCAGATTATAGGTTCATGTGGTTTTTTTTTTCATCATATGGCCCTTTGTTTTTGTATGAATTTTCATACAAATTGTTATATGAATTTCATGACTAGATGACTAAAAGTGCCATAATCTTTTTTCTACACTCCATTAAAACATTTGTTATATGACTTTTTGCTATTTTAGTCTTTTATGCATTACCTAGTGATATCTGATTGTATTTTGTTGGCCAAACAGTTTATTTATTAGATTACTTACAATTATTTTAAACTAGATTGTGAATATTTTATTGCTTGACTGTAACACACTTATGCAAATAATCTCCCGTAAGATAACCAATGCATGCCCTTACTATCATAAAATAAGCATTGCAAGCAATTTTTTTCAGTTCACACATATTAACACATAATTAGAATTAATCTAAGTTTATACCAAAGCATGTTGAATGTTCTGTTCCATGTAGTTTAAAGGGGGCATACGTGTGAAAACCTTTGTTGCCTTTTGTAAGCGAAGGGCTTTTTAAATATAATTGATTTGATTTGTGTTTGTAATGCATGTTGTTGTTGAAAAATTACCAAGAGTCTGGAGTGAGTAAAAGTATAACTAAATTTAATAAAGAGAAAATGAACACGGACAAATTACTTGCAAGTAATGAGAGTGGTCGTTCCGACTCGCGTTTTTGTTGAAAGAATCATCCTTCCTCAGACGACCTTGGGTGGACACACAACTCTTGGGACTGGTGTCAAAGCAACCTCATAGTTGTCTCCACAAGAACCAGTCTGACTAAGGGCCTGAGGACAGACCAGATAAAGGTCATCTTACCCTCATAGTAAACTTTTAACAGAGCATATGTATTTGAAGAGAATAAACCTTAAAAGTGAATTAAAACATGAGTTAAAATCTAATAAAAAGTGTAATATAGTAACAATCAATAAATATATTAATATAATAAAGGGAGTGATTATAGGTGTGATTATAATATTATATATAGAGCATACGTAAAATGTCTTCCACAATGTTTTCTTTATTTATTTTTTATACGTTTTCCTCTAACACTACGCTAAGCATTTACCATAGAAGTGTAAAACTGTAACAGTTTTGGTAAATGCCCACCTTGAGGAAGAGGGTGGTGGTGTAATAGGTGGTGAAAGCAGCTGCTCACCCCCATGCTTCTTTCCATTTTCTTCTGCTGAAATGGACTGGTCTGCAGTTTCAAAAGGGTCAGAGAGCCGCTACTGTACTTAATCTAAGCACTACTTTTATCAAAGCATGGCTCAGACATTTCATTAGGATCTCAGAAAATTGTTTCAGCTTGTAAGACGAGCGCAACTGAATATCTATGACGCACTGTCACGGAAAAACAAAACGGCAGGTCAGATTTTTTTCTATAAATCCTGATCTTTGGAGTGTGTTTGAAATGAGATTGATGAATCATTGTAGAATTATGGGCCTATAGTCAGAGCTGTTAAAGCCATGAAGGGATTTTTTTTTAACTTGGCTGTATCACTTAATTTATCTCTTTTATGCTGTAGATGTAACCTGCTCTGAAGGTGTGAGTCATCCGTTTTCTCCGAACATTTCAATATGCGGTCTTATCTATGCAAAGTGATGTAAGAGAGAAGTACAAAACACTACACAAAAATGTGAGGAAGAGTCTGAAAAATGGTTAACCACTTTGTTTACAAGTAATTTAACAGCCTGTGACACTCAAATGAATTAAAATGTGCATGTGCAACACAATTGATTTAAAAAAAAACTGAGGCATCACAAATTGGAAAATAAGTAGAAACTACTTATTACCTAATGGTTCAATTACAAGGTAAAATAACTTCCACAGTAAATAATCAATTTTTAGTTAGGTTGCTAACAGACAGACAAACCAGCACCACCGAATACATGACATTCGCCTAAGTGGAGGAAATAAAATGAAAGGATGCAGTGACCATAATAGCATTGACCATGGTTCTGTAATTTGTATTAACCTATAACAACATATGACCTATTAATCTCAGCTTTTAGAAGACTTTTTTTTTCCTGGAAGTGTGATTCTCCTATAGCCTTTTGATGAAATGCAAACAGTGATTCATCATTCTAACTTTTATTTTATAAGCTATTGAATTTGGTCTCATGTTTTATTGACATTTTTTTTACATGGTAATGCATGTTGAAAATATGGATTGAAGGCTTGAAGGGGAACGCCATGCATTTAGGTTGTAATGTGTTAAAAAGGATCACCCTCCATCTGTGTTGCCAGTACTCAGGTTGACAGTTGAAAGACACGTTTGGTGATTTTTAATTAAGATTCTCCGGAATAGTTTTGAGTTCAATGGGAGAATGCACTGCCAGTCAGGCGTGATGATTGATCTGACGTGCCAGTTCATCAGAAAGATTAAAGGCAGGGTGTAACGTTCTCTCCATCACTTAAAACATGTCCAGCTTTTTATCTTCTTTATTGGTTTACACTTTGCTGTTTTTTATGTTGAGACTAGCAAGTAGTTTAATTGGCAAACTATCTAAAAATCCCCTCTATATATTTTTTTAAAGAAAGTGAAAGGAAGACTATTAGTTGTTTTCTGTTTCTTGCTTGTCATTAATATTATAATACAACTTTCTGCTTAACTACATTAGTTGCTTAAAGTGTTCAAAACGTACCAAAAACTAGGTTTTCGAAAAAACAAAATGTCAACATTTCTTTTACAGTAATACTTAGAGCAGTTAATTGTGTATAGCCTTAAAAATAGAATGAAGGAGAGTCTAGAAAGATAAAGGGGTTTTGACACTTCAGGAGAATGAAAATGTTAAAATAACTGCACATGACAGACCACAGCCTTATTATTATAAGCCAGATAATCATCAAAGAGACCAGGGGATCAGGAGAAATATGAAAGAAAAATTAATTTGTGGTCTGAGGGGAAAGCCAGTGGAAAAACTGAGCTGATGAATGGCAGAGTTGGTAACAATAGCTAACAAAGTTTTCACAGTACTGTAGTTTGCCTTGATATATCATAACAAGAAGTACTCTTTTCCTATTGGAGCATTAGACAAAACAGAATGTAATAGCAAGGTATCAAGTTTTACACAAAAAGAAAGAAAAGAAAACTTTTAGTATACACTAATATTCTGGCAACCTCATGCTGAAAGATATACAGTAGATGCAGCTGCATGGAGTGAACGGCTATCTGCTGTCAGTCTCAAATGCTGCTGGATTCTACATCCCATCTTTACCTCCATAAAATGCTTGGTTACATTATGCTGTTATCGAAATGAGTCCCACATGGCTATGTTTGTTGTTGTAGACATCAGTAAAAAGTCTTTATTTGCAGAGATCGGACCTTCAATTCATGCACCAGCGTCCTAACAGATTGCAGTTGCATGGAGTAAATTGCTATTCTATCAATCTTTTTCTATTCTGCTATCTTTTACGTTCCATCTGCAACTTCATAAATGCCTGTGTAAAACATCCTCCTGTGTGGAGGGCCACACACAATTGTGTTTTTAGTTGCATCAGTGAAGTCCCGTCTCTTCACTTGCACACAGTGCATCCAGACAGGGAAGCTAACTCTCTTTAACCTCCTTAGTTTATAAAAACTCTGCTGTCTTGTGAAAGGCTTGAGTTGATCCAACCTGTTATACTTCAAAAAAATTAAACACAATGCCATAGTAAGGTAGATGATGCTGAATAGGAACATTTCACAAAATATTGTGTGTATTGCGTATTATGTATGTAAATAACATGACTTTATATATTCATAATTAAATTAATAGTAAAGAATTGAAATTAGAATTAATGAAATATCCAGAAAAAATCATGATCCACCCTATTTGCTGTCTTATTTAGGCTTTCTTCCTCCTCTATTTTTTTGCTAGTGGTATGCCAATCCAGACTACAACCTGTTTGGTCCATATGTGGAGCACCGCAAACTCCACCCTGACCAACCTTTCTACATCCTTCACCCCAGCTATGTGTGGCGACTTTGGGATGTGATTCAGGGCAACACTCAGGAGAACATCCAGCCCAATCCTCCCTCATCTGGCTTCATAGGTGAGTACACACGTACACATACATATTTTGGTACACATTCAGTGTCTGTCTCCTGTCCTCCACTTGCCTCTGTACTCTAATTTTCACATTCCCCAACTTTCTCCTGTGGCAAAGGCACACACACACACACAAACACACACACAAATCCTTATATTGCTATCTTTTAAGGTACTCAATGTTTACAGTGCGTTCCTTCCACAACTCTAACCACCACAACTGCATGCATTAACCTAACCTTTATGCTAATCTTAAACTGCTCTAATAGCCAAAACTTTACACTAACATAAAAAAAAGTAATATACTGGAAGCTCAGCATTTTAGTTCCCACAACCTCATGGTTTTCGGACCTCATAAAGATTGTAAAAACGACAGTCACAAAGGACAGTGTGCAGCATTGCTCTCCAGTCCATGCTGGAGATGGCAGAAATGTGACAACTGTGAGCTCGTTTTAGGAGCTCTTTACTGTGTCAGTATGCATTCATGTGGGTCTCCTCTTTTATTTTTTTTCCTAGACATTTCAGTGTGATTTGGCCTCCTCACAGCTGTGTTCAAAAGAAATCCAATTACAGCCAGAATCTGTCTGACAGACCATTATTCTTATATTTGATCCCCAGTATCTACTGACATTTTCACTGCTGCTATTGAACGTACTTGTCAAAAATCTATCTTCAGGGTTTTGGAGCAGTTTTCGGAGTCTTATAGTAAAGCTGGATGATGAAAAAATTAAAACATGATAATGACTATTTTTGGCTGTGAAGAGTTCTGTTTGAGTCATTGCATTAGAATAGACGTGTGAATTCAGAGCTTTTTAGCATTGTATACACAAGTGATGTTCAGTTTGAAGCTAGGGCTGGCCTTTTAATCAATAATTTTGCTATTATTAGGAACGTATTCATTATTGTGGATACTTTGTTTTGATATTTTACTAGAAATAAAAGAACATTAGTTTTTACTTTGTGTACTTGTTTACAATTGTCTGATTTTGACCATTGACTTGTGCTTTACTCTTTTTTTTCTTCTTTTAATTAGGAAGTGCTCGTTTTGGCTACAAATTCAACAGAGGTAGCACAGACAGCATTTAATGTTAATAAAGCCTCTGGGTAAGGAAAATTAAGCAACATGCAAGTTAGCTTAAAATTGTATTCTTTTTCATGGCCAGCAAGGGGCAACTCTTATACCTTACCAGCACCGAGCTTGTACATATCTTTCCAAGAGATGTCACATGTGATATTGATGTTAGCCTGTTAGGATTTTGTTTTTATACCACGTGCTGCGGGCTGTCTTCTATGGATTCATACTGTGGAATCTAGGGCTGCAACAATTATTTGACGTTGTTGACAATAGTAGACAATAAAAATAGTCAATAAAAAATTTACCCGTCGACTATTGTCAGGGAGAAAGAGAAAAAAAACTACAGAGTGAGACATCATCTTTTTCCCTATCTTTGCTAAGAGTTCCACATGCGCAATAAAGTCTGCCAGGGGAAAAATATGGCGGCCGACCACGGAACAAAGTGGCAGCAGAGGACGTCAAAAGTCTGGGACAACTTCCAATAAGCTTACAAAATAAATTGAATACATGTGAGATTTGTAAAGCAGACCTTGCATACCACAGAAGTACATCTGCAATGCTTGAACATGTAAAGAGGAAGCACGTCGGACTTGCATAACAACCTCATGCAAGATTTATGCCATTTATAAATTATGAGATACATAATTCGATTAGTTGACTAGTCTTTTTAATAGTCGATGAGTAATCGACTATTACAATAGTCATTAGTTGCTGCCCTAGTTGAATCGGAGAAAAGCATGTAACAGTGTATTTCATAAATCCGGGTGAAGCAACCGGTTTTGTTTGATGTCCAAGACTTTATGCATTCATTCTCCTGGAAATTAAAAAAAAAATTTCATTTTAAACATTTTTAACATAACAATTACATACAACATCCAGGACCATGGCATAACAAATAGCAAGGTAGAAGGGGGGAAAAAAGTATCCGGGCATCTAAAGTCAGTTCACCCAGTTCATTGGCGTGGCTGTAGCTCAGGAGGAAGACCAACCAGAAGGTAGACCAACCAGAAGGTAGGTGGATCGACTACACGTCGAAGTGTCCTTGGGCAAGACACTTAACCCCATGGTGCCTCCCAATGTGCCTATCAGGGTGTGAATTAGTGAATGCGATATGTAGCGTAAAATGCTTTGAGGGGTCAAACTGACTGGAAAAGCAATGTATAAGTACATTAACCATTTACCATACCCTACCCTAAAGGACCGTGGGAGCCTTGCAGTGTGAAAACAAACAGACCATCCATTGAACCAAAGGGTGGTAGAGTGTGTTGTATTGTATCGCTCGCTGCCTCTCCTGCTGCTCATACTGGACAAATCCTTTCGAAAACTGTATTAGGTTTTAAAACTAAAGGAAAAGCAAAAACCCCAAGACTGCAAAAACTTGCATGATATTGTCCTGGGGGTTTGGTCTGCTTGAGTAGGAGAGTGTTAAAGCAAACAAAAATGGTGGAAAATGGTAAAAAAAAATTTAGAATTCCTTGACCAGTCAAACCAGGATCCCCAGACTATCTTGGTGTAACTGCACCCTAAATGTACAATAAATTGGTGTAGCCAAATACCTAATAAAGCTCCTTTTCTGCAGCAAAGCAGCTAAATGCCTGGAATGTCTTCTTACAAAGTTCACAGTAGGAATGCATCGGTTAGTCGTCGTCGACTATTGTCGCCAATAAAAATAGTAGACAACGAATTTACCCGTCAACTATTGTCAGCAAAAAAAAACAAAAAACAAACCTACAGAGTGAGACATTGTCTTCTTTTCCTATCTCTGCTGACATGCACAATAAAGTCCGCCAGGGATTTGAAAATATGGCGGCCGATCTGGAAACAAAACGGCAGCAGAGGACGTCAAAAGTCTGGGATAGCTTCACGTTAAACTTAATTAAATAAAAATTAAATACATGTGAGATTTGTGAAGTGGACTTTGCGTTCCATGGAAATACATCCGCAATGCTCGAACATTTGAAGAGGAGGCACGTCGGACTCACATAACAACCTCATGCAAGATTTAAAAGCTAAAAGTGAAATAAGATCCATTTAATAATTACGAGATACATAATCCGATTAGTTGACTAGTCACTTTAATAGTCGAAGACTAATCGACTATCAGAATAGTCATTAGTTGCTGCCCAAGTCCACAGCATTGTAGCACTGAGCCTACACCCCCTGTGCATATATACTGGGACAAAGTGGTCTAATTAAATATAGGCAGGTCAAACTCTAAGCATAGCTTGAATAACTGTACATGGAATCATGTAGAGTGATTAGAAATATTATTGTCATCCAGATGTTCAAATCAAAATAATTATAACATTTTTCATTACTAGCATCATGAAATGATGCAGCGATCGATCCAAAAGGCCAAATGTAAGTTTTAATGTGATTTAAAGCCCTGCAAAAATACTTTTCATTATTCGACACCATAGCTCAGGGACGGAAGGAAAAATTGTGAGAATATTTTACAAATAGTCAGATACTTAATTGGAGCTTTTAAATTTCTTCAGTCTACACAACATATGTTATATAAACCTCGACAACATGAATATAAACTGGTGTTTTACTAGTTACCAGAATTGCTACCTTCTAGAAAAATGGCTATAGATAATTTAGTTCTTGTCGTATTCTCACAGGAATTTTCAACCTAGATTAAGATACAGAAATGCAGTGTATCTTTTCCACAGCAATGCCATTTATTAAAACAATTAAATGCAACAGTAAAATACAACAGAATGAATAAAGAGCCAAAAGACATTGC
This sequence comes from Rhadinocentrus ornatus, assembly GCA_037177495.1. NCBI lineage: Eukaryota > Metazoa > Chordata > Actinopteri > Atheriniformes > Melanotaeniidae > Rhadinocentrus > Rhadinocentrus ornatus. Next base: position 12,510,408 of record JBAMHW010000014.1, on the reverse strand, counting down.
ACAGAAGTCAGATGGTCAGAATACACATTTGGCTTCAGGCACAACCGTCTCTGTGGGGATGAAAAAACCATCTTTAGCAAATCCCTACGATGTTTTAGTTAGTAGGAGTTTATCAACACTAATTTTGTGTATTAAGTGTCCAGTGGACACATCCTGGGTTTTACCCGCTCAGAAATTTGTGGACAAGGATTAGAGACCCTAAAGAAGCATTAAGAAATTTCTTAACTTGCTCTTTGAGTGTGTTGCATTGCAGCAGTGACCTCAGATGTTTTACCATCTCCCTCAGACATTACATTGTGCTCTTTGGATGGTAATATTGTGTATTTCATTAAGGAACATTGCAGCTTTGCTGCCAAGAGGGAAGTTTTTTTCCTTCTAATACAGGTTTGAGTTGTTTCTGTCTGTTGTTAATGACGAACATAGAAATAATGTACAAAAAAATTCATGCAAAAAGATAAGCTTTTCAATCAGACAACATAACCATATTCAAGACGAAACATTAGGACACAAAGTAATACATGCAAATTGAAGATTAGAAATAGTTAAACACACACAGACAGGACTACGGTCTTTTAGTAATTTTGTGGGATTCGGTAGTATTTACAGTAGACGTACTACAGAGTATGGAGTAAAGGCAGGAAGAGATACTTAATTCAAATTAGTACATTGCTCACTAAACTACTGATTAAAGCACAAAGTTTGCTTGATCAGCTTTACAGTGGCACAAATGACGAACTGAAGAGCAACAAAGAATAGGCACTATTTCTTTTTCTTGTTTGTTCTTGCTTTTTTGGGGGGGAGGGGGAAGCACGAACGATATCAATGAAGCTGAATCCTTGAAATTACAGAGAGAGAGCGAGAGAGAGCGAGAGAGAGAGAGAGAGAGCGAGAGCGAGAGCGAGAGAGAGAGAGAGAGAGAGTGTTCCTCTGTGTTTCTGGACACACTGTATTGAACATGACTAAAACACACTAATACACTCAAAGCAGTGCATATGAAGTTTTGTAACAGCACTGAGCTAAAGCTAATGCCAGTTCACCTGCCCTGCAAAAGGAACGAAGAAATGTCAGCCTCATGAATGTTGACACTGCGTTTTCGTTTGAACTAATGTAGAAAGATGTGCTAAATTAAAAGCAATCCAACATTATCTGAACAGTTTTAGAATATTGAAGGCAGATTATTTGCAGTGTTTTAGTTTGCGTTAGCTTTCTAAAGACATGCTTCTATTCAATAACTATTAAATATGTATGGAATTACAACCAGAAGAGAACGTTAAGGGATGTAAAGAAGTGATAAGATATTTGGTAATTGTATCGGCAAAAACAAAGATACCCAACAGAAATTATTGTAGGCTTATCATCGCACATTATGTTGCTTCTTTTATATTTATCAATCCCAGCACGTTGAATGTGATCTGCATAATGTTCACGTATTTCACACTGAAAGAATTTGCACACTGCATTTAAAATGTCCTCCTCTGGATGTTTAATCTAGCCTGTCAATTTGCTCCCTTTCTTCTTTTCCCACTCTGTTGTTCTCCATTTTCTCCACTTAGTTCTTGGTAGGAGTGGCTAAACACTCTCCATCAGTCATGCAACTTTGTCTCTTCCACTGACTGTCACTTCTGTGTAAAAAAGAACATCAAACAAAGCATAGGTGCTTTAAACAAGGAGAGAAACAAGGAAGCTGAGCAAGCAAGCAAGTCAACTTTGGGGGGGAAACAGAAAAACAGGCTCAAAATCACAAAAAATAAATAAATATGGCTTATGATTGGTGTCCATATATTTTTCACGTTTTGGGCTGGTTATATACAACATTTGACATTCCAGGAAGGATTTAAGTGTTGTCTTTTTTCTGAATTTGGCGTGACTGCACATAGAGCAGACCTCAACCCCCAAAACACCTGACGGTGAGCCAGGCCTTATCACCCAACATCAGTGGCCGACCTAATCTCACAGTAGAGTTAAAGTAAATCCCAGCTGCCAGGCTTAAAACCCTGGGAAAGTCTTCCTGGAATGGAGACCTTTCTTACAGCATATTAACACAGATGGTTTAGGAATAAGATCAAGCACATTGGTGTAATGGTCGTGTGTGTTTACTTAGATCCAGGAATTTAATATATGGTGTTAAAAACATGCATTTATCTGTCTCTATACATTAAATGTAAATTTCTAAACTGAATAGAGACATTGATGCCTTGCTGTACAAACACGAGCTCACTCAAATGCATTTAGCTTCATAATGCCTCATGTATTCACGTTCCACTGTAGTTCACATAAGTGTAGCTATGAAGCTGAGTCATTGGTGATTAAACGTGACAACGGTTCCCACAGGATGTTGTTTACGGCGTTTGGGCTTAGTTTGTGTTGTCGAGGAGGAGATGGATGTGGCAGTTTAACACTAGTTGAGAGCATCAGTGGAGATTTGGGCCACGGTGTTGCTGTAGACTCTGCGGTTCAGAGGGATCACCGTAGTCTTAGAGGGCATGGAAGTGTTGCCATTCTCTGACGACCAATGATCACAGTGGAATAGAATCAGGAAACATCTGTAGAACTGAGGGAGACAGACAGAAAGAAAGTATGATCATGTCATACTTGCACTACACTCTAAGACTTGGTGACATCTTAAGTGATGAATAGACATTGGTTCCTTACTATCAATGGTGCAGAACCATTTAGTATGAACACACCAAGCAAAATATGTTGCCAGTGCAGTCAGCCTTCCTTTCATCTGCCTATTATTATTAATTTTTTCATTCTTTCTAAGGTATTGTAAGGAAAGACGAAACTGTCTCTTTAGAGCATTTTTTTGCTTCATAATTACAAGTCAAGGCAAGTTTTTTAACTGTGTGATCAAATCTACTTTAAGGTCCAAAAAAAACCCCACATTTTCCTCCCCACTTGTTTAGTGGGAATGTAGCACACCAAAGAGGAATACAATAGCTGTTAAGAATATCTCAGAAAACGGTGATTATGCAGGAAAAAAAAACTACTAAATTTCAATTGAAAAAGAATATTCACTCAAATACATTTAAAAAATATTTTAAATTTTTGTTTTTTGTTGGTGCGTTTTACGTATTTCTTTCTTTTTTTTTTTCTTTTTTTAAGAATTCATTGTTTTGTTTTCTGAGAAAATTTTGCCCAATGTTGTGTTTTCAGGTACAGTGATATGAGCAAACAGACATAGTGACTGATGTGCTTTAACTTAAAATTTTTTATTAAAGTCAGATCTTGTTAAGAAAAGAATGCTTGGCTTCCAACTCATGCTCAAATAATAGATGTATTCTATCAGAGGGGTTCTGCTCGGTCTTTTGAGAATGTTCTCACTGAAAAGCGGCGATGGTGGAGAGCTGCATGCAGAATAACAATCACCACAGAGAGAATAATAAACAGAAATCAGCATGAAACTACAAAGCAAGTAGGAATGGCAGAACAAAAGGTAGCTAAATATATATGTGCTCACTGCTCTTTGCACTGCACCAACATTTCAAATGAAATGGCATGTATCATGTGGAGCATGCTACTCAGGCTTTATATTTCATGTCTTCAGCTCCATTTTCTTTTATCTTTAAGAATTATTTTTTCTTTTTTTCTTTTTAGCACACCTGATCTATTTTAGCACAAATGAACTTAATGTTCAGGCTTAGAATCACATTTACACCTGTGGACTAAGAGGTGCTTCACATCTTTGTTGAAATTTCTGAGTAAAAAGCATTTTCAAAAGATGTATTGAATATAAAGAACACTAATGCACCTTGCCAGTCAGATTTTTCCACTTGAAGGAATCAACTTAAAGGTACATTAATCGTCAACTACATGGGGACTGATGACCATGTACTTTCTCAAGTACTGTAGCTAATTACTATTCAGACCTACAATTTAACATTGTCCTTTAAACGTCACTAAACACACATTCGGCAGATTTAGTTAGTTATTATTAAGATGATTTCACACAAAAGATAAAATATGGCACATTGTTAAAGATTTAATTAGTCATTTGCCAGTCATTTAGTGGGGGGGTTGGAGTAAGTGGAGAGTAGGTGAGGGTGGTCGGTGACGCCCTGGTTCCAGGGTGGGTGCTGACCTGCGCTGGGCAGATGTTTGTGGGGGCCCGGTTCTCCTTGGCATGGTGCGTGCCCTCTGCCTTTGTTTTTTTTTTTTTTTTTTGGGGGGGGGACGGCCATCTCTCTTTGCCCACTTGGGCCTGTGCCCCAAGACCACAATGGGCTCAGGGTCGCATTTGCATGATATCACCCCTCCTCTCTGATCACTCCTCGTTCCTGATCCTCTGCATGCTGACACAGTCACTGAGTCGTCCAGTGGGTTTATACACTTAGATCATTTTTCTTTTTTTTCTTCTTTTTTTATTTCTGTGAGTTTGTATCTGGTCAGTGTTATGATATGTTTGTGATATGTCTTTTTGATTTGGTCATTATTTAAAAACTCTTAATCTCTGGCAGCTCTGTCTGTAAAAGCTGTAAGAAATTTTCTGGTGTGTTTAAGTACAAATGTAGAAGTTTGTTAGTGTGGATTGAAGGGTCGTTGTCTTCTGTCTGCCTTTAGCTTCTTTTTGCTGTCTTCTTTCCTTTTCTGTCCCCTCCGGTCAGGTCCAGCAAGATTACATAGATTCCATGATTCAAAGTAAATAAATGACAGTAAAAAAATAAATAATGAAATCAGACTATCAAGAGGAGCCTTATACTTATAAGCCTCCCCTTGGCAAAGCAAATTTGTTCAGCACAATACAGAAACCAGACTCTTATTCTGCTTGCTATGATGCTGGGCTGGACAGGTTTTAAAAAAATAAAATAAATGAGACTAAAACTGCTTCCTTTAAACTGTGGTGCAGAAAAGGGTCACTTGCTTTAAAATTGTGAAAGTTTGTATCGGACCTGAAGGAGGATGTGCACTATTAGTGCCCTCAATATTTACATTAAAATTTGAAAATACTGTTCCCTACTTATGCAAAGTAAACTGATATTTTTTCAGATGAGGTCAAATTCAGACTCAAGTGGACAAAGTTTCCATCCAGCTGATAAACATTAGGAAGAGCCAAATTTTACCCCACCCCCCCAAAAGGTCACTATGTAGTCCATAGGTCACAGAATAAGTTTATTTACGAGTTATTTATTTGTCTGTCTCCTCAGTCTCTGCTCTTGATTTATGTGTGAATGTGGTGAGTAAAGGAGCCTTGTCTAAGCGTTTTCTTGTGTAACCTTGTGTGTTCACTATTGTAGCACTTGTTATACTGTCATCTCTCATTTTTAGTTGAATAAATAAGGATTGTGGATAAGAAACTGCACAGGGAAAGCATTAGAGCACATGGCCATCTTCTTTACTTAGCTTTCTAAAGTTATCTCTTAAATTGTTGCTTCGCTAGAGCGAGAGGGAATTTCATGGTGTCAGGCATATCACTCCACCTCATCTCAAACATCTACAACGGGAACACAATATGTACTCCTAAACATGTGCAACTTGTAGTGAACTACAGCTTTGAAATAATGACACATCAATCAAATCTTGTAAAATATTCACACTATAACACATCAAGCTAAAGTCCTTTTTACACTGGTAAACCCCCCTGCTAACATTTAGCTTCTTAAAAGCAAAGTGACAGTGTTTAATTATCACTTAGCCCTTCTTCCAATGACTCGGCAGTTTACAGAGGTTTTAATTGGCTTAAACTCAGCTTGGCATCAATGGGAACGCAATGCTTGTGAGTAGGTGCTATATAGAATACAGTGTAATACTACCTTCATGTTGGTATGGTGGCAAACTTTCCTTCTGAGAGGTAGAAGTATACTGGACCAGAAAGTTTTAGCCTGTAGATGCGTTTGCGTATTTTAGCTTGTTTTAGTGGCTCCGCTCACATTTGAAAAAGCTCATTTAAAAACTCATCTTTTGGTATAAAACTGTATAATCCACCCAGCGCAGGTTCTTAAAATTTGCACCATCTTGCCACTTTTTGTATTTACCATGTGCATGGACCAATCCCAGAAATGGAAGAGTGATTATATTAATAGCTTAATGTACACTGCTCAAAAAATTTAAGGGAACACTTAAACAACAAAAAAGTCCATCACACTTCTGTGAAACCAAACTGCCCACTTAGGAAGCAACACTGATTGACAACAATTTCACATGCTGTTGTGCAAATGGAATAGACAACAGGTGGAAATTATAGGCAATTAGCAAG
>JBAMHW010000014.1:12472215-12487661 GCA_037177495.1 Rhadinocentrus ornatus | reverse complement strand
AGATACGTGAACTCCTCCACTTGGGGCAGGACCCTATTGCAGACCCGGAGAGAGCACTCCACCCTTTTCCGGCTGATTTCAGTCAACAAACTAAATATCAAGGAATGGCAAAGCAAATTTATTTGTATAGCACATTTAATGTACAAGACTATTCAAAGTGCTTTACATAAAACATTACAGCAGGGTGCATGAAACAATAGTGCGTTAGAAAAAACAAAGACTAAAAAGAATACAATTAATTAAATGAAAACAGAAAGAAAAAGCTCAAATAAAATAGATAAAATGCAAGAAATAGTTAAGATTCTAGCTTAAAAGAACAAGATGCAGATCTGTACTTCTAAATAAAAACTATTGAAATGCAGCAGAGAACAGGTGGATCTTAAACCTGGATTTAAATAAACTGAGTGTTTCAGCTGATCTGAGACTTTCTGGGAGTTTGTTCTAGACATGTGGAGCATAGAAGCTTCAAATCACTTTCAGATGGCTTTATCAGTGCCATTATTAAAAAACTATCAAAACTAGTAGGACAGGAGTAGTTATGAAAAATTACCAGACCACAACAAATAAGTGAGCAATAATTTCACCTTCCCTGGCCTTGTAGTGGCACTACAAGTCATTGGTAGGTGCATGGGTTTTATTGTCCTAATATGCTTTGTTGGCTGCACCTGTAAAAGGTAAAGGTACAAGAATGACTGACATCTAGTGGTAAAGATGGGCATAGCAATGACTTCAAATGCTAAGCGCCATTGTGATTAGACGGTGGCCTTTAGTGGCAAAAATTCTTCCAAACATAACATAAACATGTTTTGATCATTTCAGCTAACTATTTAAGCATTGAATATTAAAAAAACAAAACAAACACTTATTACAAACTGTGCTTCTATTGGTATCATTTTACTAAAATAACTGTTGTTTTTATTAACTTAGAATGGGCCATTTATATCTACTTGCTGTGGGTCCACATACAAGGGACCTACCATATTTGTTCCACCATTTTTATGGTAGGGGAAACATTACAATACATCCTATACTAAAAACAATAAAACAATCCAATGACGCTGAAAATCGTATCTACAGTGTGTCGGATACAAACTAAAACCTGCAGTTGGTCAGGATTTAGACTTTGATTGATTATCACACCGGGTGACTAAACAAACAGCCCCAGTCAACCATCAGCAGACTCTTTCATTTACAGCACTTCTTCAACACATACCAAAACCTTTATTGCTGCTTCACTTACTGATTGTTCACTGAGCAGTTAATTAAACTTGGTTAATCATTGCTACATGTCTGCAGCAGTGTTCTTCTCAAGCTCTCTCTTTTTTTAAAAAAGCAAACAATGTAGTTTATTTAATGTTGTAAAAAAAAAGAAATACCGGGACTTTTGCTTTCACAGACATATCTATTTTTTCCACATTGACACAAAACATTAATTATAAAAATGACTTTATCATTGATCTGTCATCTTGCTCATCTGAAATTGCTGTATGCCAAGAAGGAAGTGACATCACAAGCACAGAGTACATTTTTCTGTGATGTCCCCAAACAGTCCTGCAAATAAATGGTAGAAATGATCATAGGAGGATACAAAATGGTAAAATGCAAACAAACAAACATTCCTTATGGTCCTTGATTTAGTTCAATTTTAGAAGCGGACTTATGCTTGCGCGGCATCTGCGTCCGCGTAATCGCCGTAGGCTTGGCGTAGTTTCGCAGAGGCTCGACGCGCACCTCTTCCAGACCTGACATGCACCCCTGCTACGCAGACGGTAACGCGGAGGTTCTCCCTTGTGATTGGCCAGTTAGGGATCACGTGTTGCCGGATATCTGGGTCTTGTGGCTGAATTTGTGTGGTAACCACCGTTTCTAAAAACAATAACCAGTGGATCAAGTTGATGAGAGGCTGATCGAATTATTTATTTATTTTCTTCCACAAACTAATAAAGACACTTAGCCATATTGGACGCCATTGTTGTTTTAAAACAGAAAATACCTACCGAACTGAAGTTAATCATGAAAATAACTCTGACCTGGTGAGTTTACCGGCCAATACCACCCCTGCTGCCACCTTCAGGTTAGAAGGAGAAACTGCAACATGACACCAAAACGACGTGCACCCCCTACGCTCGAATGCAAAAGTAAACTCACCAGCGTCAGCTACCCGTAGCCGGCTGCACGCAGCATAAATCCGCCTAAAGTAACTCACCCCATCAACTCTTCTTTTCAGAAGGCTGCACAAAGCCACAACACGTGGGAAAAAAAGAGGAAGCTGAGGAAATTTTACCATTTTATTCAGCCTTGATTCTGTGAAACACATCCCGACCTGCATTATCTCATGCGCATGCTTGTTTAGTAAATGTAGCACAAACTGAATGCATGAAACAGCCTGGAGAGGTTGGCATTGTATATGCAACCCATAATCAGAATCTTTGAGGTGAGATAGCTGTCTTTCCTAGAAAGCTGAAGCACAGCCTGGAAGCTATTAAATTCTATGTTTCAAAAGCAGTAAATAGATAGATTTAGTCCCCCCCCACCTCTTTTTCCTCCCCGTGGCACTGCTTGTTCTCTTGATTAAATTAATTTGAGTTTGCTGCTTACATCAGAGTATGTATTTTATGTCATGTGTTCAGTCTGTTTTGCTTCAGTTAGGCAGAATTTTGACTCTTAGCAGAATCCTCTGCTTTTTTTTTCTTTTTTTTTTAGCAGTGTGAATCTGAAATCCCGCATGTTGCTGGTTTTCCACACAGCACATGCATTGAGCAACATTCATCACAGGGTTCTAGTGCTGATTTTCCTTTGATTGAAGGGTCTATGTTGTTTTCTCTGTTTTAAATAAGTCAGAGTAGAGCAAACTGACCTTTAACAGAAGTTACAATAACATCCCATACAGTTTTAGCACTCACTTAAACAGCCCTTGCCAGGGATCTGCCCACCTCTTCATATTCTACTCTCTGACTCTACTGACCTCAAATATGTATCCACACCTTCCACACTTTCCCCACAGGTGATAGATGTGTTCACTTTATCTCTGTTATCATCTGATCACAGTTTTTGTTAGGTGAGGATTTAAACAGTATAATACAGTATTATTTTGATTAAACATGGGTTTTAACTACAGTGAATGATTTGAACAGGTGGGGCAGCACAGTGATTGTTGTTGTCTAACAGCAAGAGTTTTTTGAGCCACGCTGTGTTGCAACATGAACACAGTCTATTATGGTCTGTGGAAGGTGAGTAATCTTTTCTTGTTTTTAAAAGTTTCAAACTCAAGGGTTTGTATGCTCTTAAATTAGGAAAGCACGTAACACAATGAAACAGGCTAAAAGAAGAAAAGCAAAGACTGTAGAGGGAAAATACTATTCAACTCCTTAACATGGGAAATGTTTACATGACATCCATGACAAACACTTTATGAGGATTGGTACAAGGCATTGTGAAACTACAAGACTTGAACGGGCATTTTCCAAACTTTGAATGAATCACACTCTTTGCCTTGCAGCACAACAATTGCAGCACTAAAATACAGACGAGATTCCAAAGTGCATTTTGCTGACAACAGCATAACATTTTTAGAATTTAGTAAATTGAAAAAGAGACTTGATCTTCCATGCTATTACAATGCTGAAGGCACAGTATGCTTAACAAAGCAAACTAAAATGCACTCCAGTGATTCTGGTCATGTCTCCTATTTTCCCTTAAATTTCTTGGTTTATCCACTGATTCTACGACAGAAAGATCTGACAAACCACAGTGGAAAAAAAAGAAAAAAGATTTACTGAGAGCAGATTCCACTCAGCAGGTGGTCGGTTTCTACTCCTCTGAGGATTATTGTAACCAGCCTGAGGAAATGAACAACTATAGCCTTTGTAAAAAAAAAAAAAAAAGTAAAATGGGTAATTTTTTGTTTTCATATTTAGTGTCTCACACTGTCATATAGTTATTTTTTAAAAGGCTTAAATCAAAAAGATTAAACAGTGCCTTTAATATCTAAAACAAGGTTCGCGTTTAACATTTTTATAGATAATTGCAAATAGTATCATGTAAATACATAGAAATTTTAGGTTTTTTTTTGTTTTTTAGTGGCATAAGTTTTAAATCCTCATGAGGCTCTTTAAACTGGTCACGAAGATCTCCAACCATGGTACCACATATTTAGTAGTTTTGCACTCCTAAACTAAATGTATAAAAATGGATTTCTAGAGACAACTTGGAGTTTTAAAAACAAACCAAAGCCAAAACTGTAAAATGAAACCCCCAAAAAACAGGCATACAGATCTATATATCTCAGTAAAGATTTACCAGTGTGGACTACAGTTGTTTCCTAAGTCTTTTTAAACTGACGAACAAGTTTTGTTTATTTTTGTTTTTTTTAAGAAATTCAGAACTGTTCTTGCTTAAACAAAGATTAATATGCAGAAACACAAACTGTATGTGTGCCCATCCAGGAAAACAAAAAGCCTATAAGCACATAGAGCAAAAACAGCTATATAGTCTAGTAAGAACATCAAAATACTGCTATATGTAAGTGTGTAGGAGGAGAACCTTTTAAAGTAGCTTTTTCTTAAGCTTGAGAAGCAAAAAGAAGCAGCACTAATACAAAAACAAACAAACAAAAAAAAAAGCAGCACTTGACAGGAAGCTGGAGGCCAGTCTGAAGTGTGAATAAAAAAAACTGTGAAACAGAATGTTTTGATTTCTTCAACCATTGGTAGAGGAAAAAAATTTATATAAAGAACAAAAATCACACACAAACAGACAACATTAAGAACTGCAAGCTGAAGGTTTGGCTGTGGCTCTTACAGTATCCAGATCTAAATTTCAGTGAGCATTAGATATTAACTTTTTAGCCACATTAAACATTGTCTGTTGCAAATTGACACGTCTCATCACCCTGAATGCATATTTAATTTTGAGCATAAATTAACCTTTAGTCTTGATGGGTCATGGACCATGAAGTCTTTTTAACAACAAATTGCTTAGTGGGGCATTTTAAATCTGAAGACACCACAAAGACCTTAATATCACTAAAAACCCCAAGACATTTTTCTTTAAAAGCAACTAAAACACCTTTATTTCTATCTTAATTTCATAGTGACCTTAGTGACAAGACCTTGTTGAAACCTCTGAAAGATGGAAATAAAAACAGTAAACTGCAGTCTTACATTTTTATACCTTTTTGTAAATCTAGTCATGCTTTATTAGCTTAGCAATTCAAAGTGAGTGAAAAGGATTTTCTTTTTTTCCCAGCTTTTTCTCCAGCTGCAACTGAGCAACAACACTAATAGTATTACACAGATATAAATATCATTACCACTGACTGGGAGCATTATTTGTGAAATTGGTTTAACTTTAATAAGACAACATGGATTTAATCTGCATTTTATGGAACTAATTATTAACTCCTGATATGCAGAGTGACAATTTTCATTATGCTTTTTATCTATTTAGAAGAACAAATGTTTTAAATATACTGTATTCAGTTAGCAGTATTTCTGATTTCCTCATCTAGGATCTTCCACCTAAAGATCGGAGCTGTTGTGTTTTAATGTTGCATCCTCACAATTGCTGAATTGAAATTAAAATACAGAAACATAACATAACATATAAAACCTTACATTGTAATTATAACCTGTAATGTAACATTGAGGGTTAGCTAACTGGATGGAAAGGCTAATGATATTCTAAATATCTTCTCGATTTGTTCAGTCAGAACATCTCTTTTTGTCAGTATGATGAAAAACTATTTCATTTCACTCTCTTGTGTCATTAACTTTTATCTACTTGGGAAAGAGCTTCATTGTTTTTAGAAATGTGATTAACATGTCGGTGATCAGATGTTTCTTAATGGCCAAAACACAACATGTCCTTCTAATGAAATATTCAAACATGATAGACATTATTCTGCAAAACTGCAATGGTTTGTTTTCCTCATACTGTTACTCTTACATCAGCTAAGTGAAACCAACATACTGTGACAAGAATGGCAGAGAACTGACCAAAATGAAGAAAACATGGCCAAAATTTCCAAAAGTAAAAAACAGAAGCATTAAATATAGAAAGATTTAGTCAATGCTTATGTTGAGGCAATGCAGTCTCTCAGGAAAACATGATATAGTCACATAAATCTAATCTACTGATTTGTGTCCACAGGCATTATTTCTTCTCTTGTTACTGACCACAAAAATAACTAGGTTTAGTACAGTGGTTCCCAAACTGGGGGATGAGTTATGAGGTAGCTAGGCTAGATAAAACATATACTTATTGTAGTGCTAGCAAAACATGGACAAATTTGTGAAAGCCCCAATGACCAAACAATGATAAATCAACAACTGATATTTTAAACAACAACAAAAAAGGAAACAAGAAAGTATGACAAGACATATCTTGCTCTGGAGGAAAGGATAGAATGTTGATTAAAAAGGAAAAGTTAGGGAACCACTGGTTTAGTAACACAATGTCACAAACACTTGGAAAAATACTCATGTTGCACATAAACCACACTTACAGTGTAAATACATAACAATAAAAGTAGAACCAGAAGACACAAAAGATATACAGATTTGAAATTTTTTTCATTCATTTTCAATGGAATTGGGTTTGTTGGGGACTGCATGGTGGTTTGGTGGTTGCCTCACAGCTAGTTCCTGGTTCTCTGGCCTTTGAGTAGCGTTCACATGTTGTGCTCAGGCCTGTGTGAGTTCTTTTGGGTAATCTGCATTTTTCCCAAAGCCCAAAAACACATTTTTTTTAAAGTTAATTGGTGATTCTAAATTGACTAAGGGTGTGTATCTGAATGGTTGTTTGCTTCCTTTTTATATATGTTGACCCTGTAATAGGCTGGCAACCTGCCCGTGGTGTACCCCACCTCTCTCCTTATACCAATTGGGATGGCCTTCAGCGAGGCAGAGAGCATAGAAAACATCTTCCAAAGTGACAGAGTTAAGCAGAGTATTTCATTTGCCATGAGATGCCGTAAAGCAAAAGTAGGGTCTGGTTGAGAACAAAGGAAGCCCTGGTGCAGGAGGTTACTAGCATGATGCAGGTGTGGTGATAAGTAAAACAGGAACCAGATGAACAGCAGGGGCAGAAAAAAAAAAAAATGAAAGACTGCAAGTTAAATGATGAAAGATGAAAGTTAAAAAAAAAAGTGCAGAATATAGAAATTAGGTCAATAGTAATGAAACATAATTAAGAAGAAAACCAAGATCTATCAGGCAAAAGCAGAAACTCAAGAAAACACAAACATTCTGAAAGCACAAACATTACCAAATTTACCATAGAGCAGGCACACAAATCACACAAGAAACAACTACTTCTTAAGAAACATAGTTGGAAAGCTCAACTACAAGAAGTGCAAAGACAACTTGCTATGAATGATGAAGAGCTGGAAGTTATTTATAAGGTGTTAATTAACCCTAAAATTCCATGCCAAGAAATGGGCTCACTTCTTAAAGGTTACTTTGCCATGATAACCTGTGCTGTGCTAGGACTGCTAAATTTCAAGATAAGAAATTAACATTGTTAATGGCCATATCTAGTGACTTATCAATGCTCCTACAAAAAATTCATAAATAAATAAATTCAGACTGTAAGGAGGCTTCTTAATCTCTTAGCTCTCTTCAGAGACAGAAATCCTCTAAATACTCTGGTCCACTCTGAACATCTTTTTTTTTTTTTTTTTGGTTACTCCAATCAAAGCACCTCTAAAAAAAAGTCCTTTTTTTTGTTTTGTTCCACATTTGTGTTCTATTATCTAGTTATTACTGACTGTATGTCTCTCTGTCTTTCCTGCCAGATCACCTTTGAATCCAGGGATCAGGCAGAAGTTTTTTTTTTCTTTTTTCTTTTCTTTCATCCAAAATCACCTAAGTGTTACTCCTAATAACAGCTGCTTCACTGCTTTCTTTACCTCATTTAACATTTTATACAACAGGCCATCCTTTCTGAAAAGAAAGGAGATAACACCCTCCTACAATTCCTTCCATCCCTGGGGATGTGGCTAAGTATCTCATATGCTTCTTGTGATTTATCTGTGGAATCATCTTTCCTTGACCTTATGACATTTTCCATTAAAACAGAGTAGAAATTTTGTTTAAATTTTTTTTTTTTTAAAAAGAGTCATAGGAAGGGTTTTCTGTCTCTTTGGCTGTTTGACACTTGATGTCTTGCTACTGACGTGATTTTTCTTGTCCCCTGTTTTCGATTTCTGCATCTTTCCTGATCTTGTATTTCTAGTCAGTGCCAGCCACTCTGGTTGCCAATTTATTGTTGGACTTCTGTTTGAACCTGGAAATTTGGCTTTTGGCCCATTTATTTCCGGTCTAAGTCCTTCTCCTTGATACCATCACATGAAAGGCATTAAAGTAAGAGCCGGTGAGTTAACCCTTCAATGAAGGCCAGCTACATCTGTTGCTAAAGTCAGATCTGTAACACAATTGAAACACATGATAAAATAATTTTGCCCAAAATTACAGCCTTATCTAACTAAAATGTCTTAATAGTACTAGCGCTTAATCTGTATCAGACCTTGAACATACACAAGAGGTATCATGTAAACAAAAAACTGATTTGATTTAATCACCAAAAGACAGAATTCAGTGCTGTATAATAAACACGTAATAGTGAATGTCATATTTGTTTCTTAAAGCTAAAGTCTGAAAGTAAAAATATAATTAAAAGCGCAGAAATCTTCAACCCTAGTGCACTGAGTCTCTGTGATGCAGGTTTAAGATGTTTCCTTCCGACAACTTACCAGACCAAAAATTAATGGGTCGTAAAGCTGCAGAGGACATCTAATTCCTTTGAATCAGGTGTGAAACAAGGAAATGTCTAAAATCTGCAGAGTAGCAGCCCCTGAGGACTAATTTTCAGCTATAAATATTTCTGCTATTTTTTTATTATTATTATTTATATCATTATGTAAAATGGCTTGTATTGCTAATAAATTGAGGGAAACAAATCTGTTTTTCATAGGCCTAGAGGTTGAGAAAAAATGCTTCCTAAATTAATGTTTAAATAGAATTTCTTTTTTTAATTGATTCCTGTTGATTACACATGGGTGCAATCAGCAGGCAAGAATGGTTGGCCACTGGTAGATAGGAATCCTAGATTAACTAAACAAAAGGCTGATGCGAACTGAAGAATGGAAAGTAACAAGTGTAATTCATCCTGGCTCATGCTGGCTCCTGGCATTTACTTCTACTTGTATACAGAAAATCAAAGGTAAGTAGATGATGATTGAAGATAATTGCAGAACAGATGAGAAATTACACTGAGGTTGTAAAAGACAGTGACTTCCTATATCTTCACTGCTCACTGCACCATGAATGGGATCCGCTGTCTGCCCTTTGAAAATTTGATCCTCGTTTGACCAAGCCTGGGGCAATCCAAGAACAAATGGTGATTAATCATGATATTGCATTTTATGCGTCTTTGTTTTCTGGCAGTAACATACTGAAAAAACTCTTCTATAATCAAATTTGAAGGGTAAAACAACCTAAATAAAAAGGGGTGAACAATTAAAGCTGGGATTCAATATGATGGCTGTTCCAGTTTAACCAAAGGACCCTGCCACCCTCTATCACATTAAAGCATGAGCGTGCATAATGTCAAACTACTACAAATATAGAAGTAAATATAAAAGTACTATGTATGGCAACATTATACAAGGAACTGCATGCATTTGTTTTTGCTTAAAGTAGAATGACCCCTCCAAACAGGATGTCAATAGAGGAGATAGCACCAGCCATAGCTGCTTGATTGATCATCTAACATAAAGGTTACTCTTTATACTTGTATTTGCTGGTTTCAAAGGGCAAGGTTTTCATATCCCAGGAATTCAGTCTGCTCTCTGCCAAACTGGCAAATACCTTGACAGCAGTATGCTGTACTTGTGCAATAAGCTCCAGGATTCAGTACAGAGCTATGGCAAATTGTATGCATGCAAAAATACAGTGGCATGAAAACAGTACAAAAGTCCCAGCGTGAAAGTAAA
Organism: Rhadinocentrus ornatus; assembly: GCA_037177495.1. Lineage (NCBI taxonomy): Eukaryota > Metazoa > Chordata > Actinopteri > Atheriniformes > Melanotaeniidae > Rhadinocentrus > Rhadinocentrus ornatus. Next base: position 12,477,667 of record JBAMHW010000014.1, on the reverse strand, counting down.
AAACACCTGCTAATCTAAACACAGTATGAAATATACCTGCCTTTTGTTAGTAAAATTCATGCTGCTTCATCAAACTTCCCACAGAGATGTGCACAAACACACTAGTAAACAAGGATATGGTAGAATAATGCAATCTAAGTAAGAGATGAATGTAATGATGACAAGAAGTAAAAGAAAAAGCAAACACAATCATTTAGGATGGTAATAGCTCAAATTATCTTTAAACATTCCTTTAACCACTGTGGGAAAGTGGGATAAAAGATTGGCCATTAAAAACAAAGTGCAAACCATTCCAAAAGATATATGGGATTAGTTGAGCATCTGTACAGGAAGGCATGAAATTACACATTTTCAGAGCAGGAAGCACATCTGCATAATTTAAGCATTTCCTGCATATGTTTCTAGTGACTTTTTTTCTTACTTTCTGAAGTAATTATCTTCATTCGTACAGCACCGGTAGACTGTAATTACCTTGATCAAATCCAGACTACAACGCTACTCGCAAGTGGGATAAATTCGGTGGTTGGCTTGATAGCTTTTAATGGAATATGTTTATTTGATGGCCTTAATAAGGATCAGCCACTGGGATGAGATTTGGATAAAGCCAGGACTCTCCTAACCCCTAAGGCGGAGTCCTGACCTCATGGACCAAGAGATGACTTTGTTTTTCCCTCTTCTGTTTTCTAAATAATGAATTTATCAAATAGACTGAGTGCCTTTTACAAATATTATATTCTATAGAAAATATGACATTGTCAAGATTACATAACCTGCCAGTTCACTGCAGCTGCCATTTTGAAGTCTGGAGTTTAACATTTTAGCCGTCACCATCTAATAAGACCTCATGATGAGATCCCAACTAATAACCTACAGCTAGCATACAACTGTGTGTGCACAATAGGGGACCATGGCTTGTGTGAAAGAACAGATTGCCAACTAATTATAGGGTCTGTGATTGACTCCATATCCCCACAGTTTGTTGAGGTATCTGTGGCCAAGACAGTAAGCCCGCAGTTGCTCTCTGGGGCAGCTAACACCTTGCATGTGTAAATGAGAAACACAAAGTGCATGTTTCCATCACACTATTGTATTAATATGCCCCAAAACCAAAATTTAAAATGCATATAAATGTAATAGTTGACTGAAATCAATTCAAATTAAACTAACACACAGTGTAATTGCTTGGAGGTTGAATAACTGTTGAATGTATACACACAACTTCACTTAGTTGGGCCTGAGCACACAGCATATGCTCCAAATGTTCATCGTTTTAGATATTTTGGTAAAAATAGCAAAGCATAAGTGTATATTAACATAACCAAATTCCCAATAAAGCTGCTTTCATTCACATGATTTTGGGGATTTATTTTGCCAGACAGCTAAAAGCCTAAAGAAATGTGGTTTAAAAGCAGCCCATTAAGATTATGTGGCAATTTGCAGTTGTGTAAAGAATTTCCAGACTGCTGCTGTGTTCTATTAAAATCCCGATTTTATAACTACAGCATCATCTAACAAAATCAACAAGCAAGTAACTTGAGCAGCAGAATATCTTGTACGTTTTCTTACACAGTCAGCAGTGTTGTGACATTGACTAGACTTCTGTTAATAACTGTGTTTCCTCTAAATAATCTTTACTGGGGGCAAGGGAGATGGTCCAGTTAAATGGTCGGACTAAACCTAGACCATAGTTTGACTGATTATACTGGCTGTGAACCAGGTGAAAAGCTGCTATAAAGTTTCAGTCTTTATTCACAGGTTGGCCCAACCCTGAAGCATACCCTGTTTTGTTTATGATCCTCTAAATTAAACAACAGTTTTACTAAATCATCATCATGCTGTATTGAAGAAAACTTGGAAATTAAGGGGATTAAGACCAAAAATAGATAACCAAGCAATTGAAAAGTAGTCATTCTCTCTTAGACTAAAAATGCAACCACTTGCTGCCGATTATAGAGGCATGCGGCATATATGCATTTCCAATCTGGAAGCCATATCCGTCTTTTTCATAGTAGTTGGGGGTAGCATCCTTTTCAGTGTGTGGAGGAGATGTGAATCAGAATAAGCTTGATGGTATTTTTTGTTATCCAGACAGATTTATAAGCTCTAAAGAACTTATAAAAATATATAACTACAATCTTCTACAAGGAAAATGTAACTGGGGACATTTTTAACGACAAATGTGCTCTGATAAGTTTAAATATATTCTTTATGGAAAAAAACCACACACTCATTTACAAATCTTTACATAATGAGCCTTGGTCAGAAGCCCTTTGTGGCAGTTTTCATCACACATCACGATCCAACACTCAGGGAGTGCTCTTCCCTGAATTACCAGCTGCATCCATAACAGATGCACAGGCAGTGCTGATGGTAAACATCAACAGGAAACACCTCAAATGTCATTATTCACTTCTTGCTTATTATCAAGTACCATGATTCTAATTACAAGGAGGAGGTGGATATTAATTTTAGGACATGGAATCGTGGGGTTACAGTTTGATACCAATGGCGTTGCTGTTTTTATTTCAGTTTATTCATGCGTAAAAACCAAAGAAATCAACTAAAATCATCCCAACAAATATAATAAAATATCAAAAACTAGTCGAAGCAACAAAGTGAATTATATCTGGAATGCTGGCAAAAATTGTTTACAAACAAAATGTTGTGACCTCAGTGTTTTGTGGTGTTTTTACATGCAATTTTACACCTTGTACAGTGGAAGAATGGCATCTTGTATTTTTTGTTCATTTCACATGCTTTTTAACATCTTAAAGAGCTAATCAAAATCTTAAAATTAGCAGAAATGAAACACAGAATGGGCTTCAAGGGGTATTGCAGGAGGATTATCATCTTGCTAATGAGAAATCTAAGAAATCTGTCAATTGTTTCTCAAGTTTTTTGCCTACATCTGTAAGTATTTGCCCAACTAACTCCGTGTGTGTGTGTGTGTGTGTGTGTGTGTGTGTGTGTGGGTGTTAGACTGTATTTTATTTGAATTACAACATTTAGATGATAACTCATGTTTTAATATAAACTAGAAGCACTCAGAGAGCACAGACCTCACCAATCCTTTTATTATTATTTTTTCTCCCAGTAAATCTTGGCATTATTTTTAGTTGTGAGGTAATGGCAAAATTATCCCTATCTCATCATAGTAAAGAATCCTTTAAAAAATTCCAGGATCAAGGCGGTGATCTAGAGCATCCCCTAAATCTAATCACTTATTCTTTATTTAGATTCTGTTATTTCCTGAAAATTTCATCTAAATTTCTCAATAACTTTTTTAGTTATGTTGCAAACAGACAGACAAACCAATGTGACCTCCATCCAGACAGAGGTATTAGACAGGGATTGTATATTGGGCTGCACTGTGGTGGTTAGCATTGTCGCCTCACAGCATGAAAATTCCTGGTTTAAATCTCAGCTGAAGCTTTTCTGTGTGGAGTTTGTAAGTTCTCCCTGTGCATGGTTCTCTCCTGGTACCTCATGTTCTGTTGTCTCCTAATTGGGTTACCATTTTTCCTGTTTATTTCATGCTTCCTTAGACTTCTTTTGATCCCCCCCCCCCCTCCCTTTTTGTTTTTTCTTGACCAGGGAGTATTTTAAAGATTAATGCACCAGTGTGTTACTCTGTCACACCACCTCCTGGACACGCCGCACCACCTATGCAAAAAAGGCTATGATTTGGTAACAAACAGCAAAATAAATAAGTGCTAAATCAGTGAGCACTGATACAGTAGGTTTACTGTAAGCTATCATCCCCTGCTATCACAAATTATTCAGCGAAATCTAAGGGATCCATCAAAAGAGCCTTTGATATTACTGTGACTTCTGCACATATGAGTTTGTCATTGTAAATATTGCTGACACATCATGTCCCAGGAGCACAGCAACATTCAGAAACGATTCTACAAGCACCTGTGAATGGTTTAAATAATGCCAATTAACTGACGATGTAATTTAAAAGGGACTTGCTTATATTATATTACTGCTTTACTACAACATAATATTATTGCTTTTGATCCCCATAAGTCCTCGGAGTCGCATATGATTATGTGTGGTAACCGTAAAGAGATCTGCTAGATTTATATATGTCCTTTATATTTATTGTTTTATTTTAAATTTCACTTGATTTCAAAGTGATTATCTGCTCTTCTGGTTAAAAATTTCCATGAAAATGTAAAACTAATTAACACATTTTTTTTACCCGAGAAATAATATGTTTGATAACTAATTCAAATACTAAACTGGTGCCATCTACATGAAAAGTGTTGCTAATTTAGGTGTACATTCAAAAATACATCTTTTAAAACTTTACTTTTAATTGCTCCCAGGCGGTGAAAAAACAGAAGAAACTTACCGAAGCAGGAGTTGATGAAGCCGTACCAGCTGCAGCCGCTGCGCCCCAGCAGCCACTTTCCGCGAATACTGGAAGCAAAACTCAGAGTGGTGCCAAACAAACACACCAGCATGTCACTGACACTGATGTTCAGCAGCAGCAAGTTCACCGGCGTACGGAGCTTCTTGAATTTGCAAAACAGAAGCAAGACAATGAAGTTGTTGAGGAAGCCAAAAGTCATGATGAAGCCCAGCACCACAGACAGCACTACAAAGCCCGCGGGGGAGAGCTTCGCCGTGCCCGTCGCCGTGTCCTCCAGCTGCCGGTCATCGCTCTGGTTGTAGCTGTAATTAAAACCATCATGCCCAGAAAACATCCTGCGGTCCATTCATCTGAGTTTATCTTGACTATCGAGCAGTTTTTGCTCGACGGGGTTCGTCACATCGCCCACTTGGAAAGTTTAGAAACGCTGCAGCTTGTTTAGATCTTTCTCCCTGCAGATTTTCACTGTAGGACCCGCGAGCTTCATATTATGTTGAAAACGCACATTCCTCCACTGATGCTGAGAGACTGTAATTGCTGACGAGTTCCCAGAGCATGAAGTGACACCTGTTACTTAACGCATCTCGTCCTCCGTGTTCACCACTTTTCAAAAACCGCAAATGCTCTAAAAAAAAAAAAAAAAAAAAAAAAAGATTTTCTGGCTTTAATTTATGCCAGTTTGCACTGATATATTCTGTTTACTTTACGTTTGGGGATGTCGGTCATATTTCCGTCTTTTTAAATTCACTGTAATCCGTTTCCTCAGCGCAGACTCTAAAAGCCTGAACGGTGCAGTGAAATGTGCGCTCCGCTCCAACTGTTTTAAAGGCAGGGCTACTCTTACGTCACGAGACGGATCTTTGGGCCATGCGTGCGTGTGTATGTGTGTGAATAAATATGATTATGTTTGAGACATTTAAAGTGGGAAAATTTACATAGGATGAGTTTCAGACCAATTATGACTCAATATCTGAATTAAGAGTCTTTCTTTCTTTCTTTTTTTTTCTTTCTTTCTTTCTTTCTTTCTTTCTTTCTTTCTTTCTTTCTTTCTTTCTTTCTTTCTTTCTTTCT
>JBAMHW010000014.1:12461963-12472115 GCA_037177495.1 Rhadinocentrus ornatus | reverse complement strand
TTTCTTTCTTTCTTTCTTTCTTTCTTTCTTTCTTTCTTTCTTTCTTTCTTTCTTTCTTTCTTTCTTTCTTTCTACTTGCTACATAAACTCCTTTATATTCCAATAATAAACCGGTGGAGCAGAGCTCACACTAAGGGTTGGTGAGTATTAATAATTCTAAAGACAATTTCAGGGGGAAATAAAGTGACTAAAACACACACACGAGAGCAACCACATAATATAATAAAGAATCCAAACTTTAAACCAAGTAAAACAACTGACTTAATTCATCTCAAGAATGGCAGAGATCACGTTGAACTCAAGTCCTGTGAAGACAGCATATGTAAAAACTCTGTTTGCATAATGTGCCTGTGCATGTGTGGGTTCTCTTTGGATACTGCGGCTCACTCCTACACAAAGACGTGCATTTTAGGTTAATTCTCCCTAGGAGTGAGTGTGAGCATGAGTGGTTGTCTGTTTCACTGATAGATTGGTGATTTCTTAGGGTGTGCCCTGCTTATCACCTGACAGCAGCTGGGAAAGATTACAAACTTCCCATGACCCTGAACTGGAATATGAGGGTTTAGATGATGGGTGAATGGAAATGCAGTTGTTTGTCTTTATTCAAAAAAGAAAAACATAGAGTAAAAGCATGTAAAAGGGATAAGTTTTTCATTGATTCTATCAAAATGTGCATACATTTTTTTTTATTGAAATGTAACTAAATAATCAAATGCAAATCACCTATCAATAACAATACAGCTTCTTCTTTTTTTTTAAATTCTGCAATAATGTTAAAATATTTTAAGATAAAAAGTGGTACTATAATAAACTCTTTGAGTTGATTTTAGACTTTCCACCTAGATTCAGATTCAATAAGTTATTGGCAGTAATTCATGAGATAATTTTTAAAAAGTGAAGTTCATTTGGCGCCTCCTAATGTTCATAATGGGATTTTCAACAAACAACCACACCTGAATAAAACCAACCACCTCAAGCCAAGAGGAGTCTAAAACCAGCATCAGTCAGATCATCCATATTACACAAATTTACATATTACAAATAAAATGATTTGCTCATTTAGATCGAGCTGGGTTTTAAATGTATTAAATATCACATATCTAAGATCTCAAAGCCATATTAAAATATTCAGATTATGTGATTGAGGTTCAAATTACTCCTGCATGTATACTTTATACACTTAAATCGGCTAAATTTGATTAAGGGGCTACAGAAATGCTCCACAGGCTCCACCAATGGCTTTGATATGAGAATAACAGAAGACAGAAAAGGCACAAAAAAAATGCAATAACAAAAAACCACAAGAGAAAACAAAGCTGTTGAGAGCACAGCATCCATCCATCTTTTCCTGCTTATTCCATTGCAGGGTGCAGAAGGGCTGGAGCCTATCCCAGCAGCTATAAAACACAAAACTACCAAATACAGCGTCTCATTGTATTTATTATACTCACATTATATTTGTTATTAATTTTGTTGTTATTATTATTGGATGGTTATTTCTGAAACTCATAAAAAAAAATTTTTTTTAAATTGCTGCACTCACCTCGAACTACACTGCAAGAACATGTATGGATCAAATGTATGGATCCTTTCTGCACATCCAATTGTGAACAAGCTTGTTTGAGAAAGACAGCAGTCTATCATTGAATTCATAGGTACCTTGGCCTTCGGCCAATTGGTGGTGCAACAAGCTGCACCCTTGTACCCATTTTTATTAAAAGAAATTGGCCAAGTGTAGTTTTCAGATAATCTTGCAAAGTCACGGTGTACGCCTGAAAAGGAGGCTCCCCCAGAAGCCCTGGTGTAAATCGAACCCTGAACACACAGATCATTTGAACAATTTATTTTTATCTCTACTAAAGAGGTTATGGGACTGGTACATTTGTTTTCACTGCTTGACAGCAAGATTAAAAAGCTATGGGTTGATTTGCGTGAACAGTTTGCTAGAGATCAAGCAAAGCTGAGTTCAGAACTTAGTAACTTTTGATGTGAAACGGAGACTTTTTTATTTTGCCCTAGTGGTATTCAGTCTTGGACCATTGCTCAATATTTACGAGGTAACTAACAATAAACTCAAATTAGAAATTTAACCTTTTATAATGCAGCACAACTACCAACTTCCAAAATAAAATTTCATTTAGTCTTTTTTTCACACTAATTGCCACTTAGCTGAGTGCACATATTCTGCCTATCAGGAAATAGTTGTGCTCGCTGCAGTGGGACTGCCATTTTAAAATGCCCTAGAACATTCATTCTTAGATTTAACAAAATAGGTCCTTTTGGTGCTAATGTAGAATTACTGCTGTATACTTTCTGTTCCATAGTTTTGAAAATATGACTAATCTTCAAGAAAACTTAACCAAAACAGACATGAAGGAGAACTCATTATCTGGTAGTTAGATGTTAAATCCAGCAACCGATAGAAATATTTAATTAACCCTTCAATGTGAAAGTTGATGATGACCTGTAAATATTGCCCCAATGATGAAATATGATGGTATAAACATTTTCCTGAGTGGAAAGAAGAGTCATCATCTTAGACACTGGGTATCTGTCACAAACCAAATATCAAATGAACCACATGAGCATTTATTGAGAAAAATTATTTCAGAAACCTTGCCATCCAGGTTTATCTTTTAGTCAGAGGTGTGTAAGAAGTATTTTTGACGAGGAATGTTTGCATTTGTACCGTGCATGTCCATGTGATATGTGCAGGGAATATATTAATTAGGGATGTACATAACTAATCGACTATTCATTAGTTGAAACAGCACACAAAGGTGAAGTGCAGGGATTTAACCATGAAGCTAGATAAAAAAGAAGATAGAAGATAAAAAAAAATCAGGCGTTTAACAGTTTTGATCATACTGTGTGTGGTGTGTACTGATAATCTCAGCACAGAACAAACACATAACAATGCTGTCCTTGAAACGATCTACAATCTAGTCCTCCGAGCCAGAAATATCACACGATCAAAGGTGATCGAACAAAAACAAAGAAGAAGAAACATAGCAACAGCCAGAAAACACAACAACAGTATGGAAGAGGATACAAGACGAAGAAATGATGGTGGTCTTGGGACTATTGTTAACAGAAAAATCCAGAACTGAAAAAAATAACAGACTGGAGACAGTGTGAACACAGACTTTACATCCTTCCTTGTTCCCAAGTCAGCTCGCTCTCTGATTGGTACATTCCGTTTCACGTCACAATCCACAAAGTCAAAACTCTGGAGTTGTTGGCTTTTTCACACACTTTAAGACTTTTGCACGTAAATATTGAACATGTTCAATACTTTCGATTGTCGGCCACAACCTGTTTCGGAGCCGATTGTCAGGACGAATTCGTTCTTAACACACCTCAGACAAAATGATCATTTTATAGGAAAATCGTATAAGACTTAAGATAATCAGGTATTTGCCATCCTTGATCAAAATGGAGACAAAATCAGCCCGATGTGTGTACCCGGCTTTAGGCTCAGCATAGCTTTGTAGTCAGCTGTTGTTTTTCTTTTCTAAAATACAATTGCCCACATGCTATGCTCCTCGCAGAGTCACTGCTCACACCTGGGATGGTTTTAGAAATATGTCATCCTCGTTCTGGGTAGCGAGCTCTCCCACCTTCATCCAAACAAAACTCAGCAATGGAGACACTAGGAGAAACTCAAGCGAAGAAAACAGCGCACCCATGGTCACATCTTAGGTCGATGTTTGAGATTACAGAAATGAAAAATAATTCATTTTAGTTTAAATGTGTTCTGTGTTCAGAGTGACCAAACATCAGGAGATGGTTTCAGACGGTTAGAAGTTTCTGTAAAAGAACTCAGAAAACAATACAGCAATGTACTGATATTAGAAAATGTACTTTGCTTTAAAATACTTGACTACTTCAGTCCTTAAATATAAGAAAAATCATGTTTATTATATTATGTTGTGATTTATTAATGATCCATTATTACACTTTGAACCAATTTTTTATTCATTGTGCTTTGAGAATCTACTCTGTACCAGTCTTTGTTTTTTAATCATTAAGAGGCAGAAAAAGTCCTCAGCAGCATTCTTTGTGCATGTGTGTGCTGGTTTATGCTTGGGAACCAAGGTCGAGCTGTGGATGAGATGAAGGGACGTGATTGTACCAGGAGGAGACCGGACACTAATCTGCCAATGGTTCTTATTTTCCATGTCTTATCTTCGGTGGAAAAATTCTGTAACCTTACACAAGTGTGTAATGTTCGAGGGAAGGACTTTATGAACCTCCCTTTATAATGTCTTGTAATGTGTGAAACAACTCAGTGTATCCATCATACTTGTTTGGTGCGTACACTTCTTGCAAGTAAAATTGTATACATTTGAAATACAACTCTCTGTGTTTCTTCCTTATGTTGAAGGTTTAGCGTTGCAGTTCTGGTGTTGGGAAAGAATTTTACTAACATTTACTTGAGTAACAATTTGACCGAGCAGCTTTTACTTGTAGTTGAGTAAGATTTAACTATGAGTATCAATACTTTTGCTCAAGTACTGGAGTTGAATAGTTGTCCGTCCAGGAGAATTCACCTCACCACTGACTTCAGACCTCAGTTTGGAGGCAGAAGCAGGAAACTGTAACAGCTGTTTCTGTAAGACGTTTTATGAATAGTGGAGGCAACAGACCAGAGTAGCACAATTACTCAACTGTCACAGAAATGTTGAACTTACAAGACCAGACTGAAAGACGATAGAAAATAACTGTTTTGTTGTTGCTGAGCACTCCTGTTTGCGCTGCGTTTAGCTACCCTAGCATAGCAGAAGCTGTTTCTCAATCTGCTTGTCCTAGCCCATATGTTTACGAAGGAAGAGGCACAAACAGTGCATGGCCCAGGTGGGTGGTATCGGCAGAAGCTTTACTCCAAACACAAAGGAACACCATCGTCGTTGATGAACTTAAAGAAATTGGAGCTATGATGTGCAACATGGTGAGAGTTATGTGTGGATCTAAAACAAGATCCTTGAAAATTAACCTTTGCCTTGTTGTCATCTCAAACACTACATTACAACCTTACAGACCCTTGCTCTTGTGCAAAGTCTTCTTGTCGGGGAAGATGTGTGATGTAACATTTAATGTTAGATGAAACCAAGAGCTCTTTCCATCTGCCAGTAAGAGGTAACTGTTAAGCAAACGGAATAGTAGAGTGTAATGTATGTACTATTTTTTTAAGATAAAGTTCTTTAATTTAGCAGTGGCACTATCTTATTAGTGCAAACATAGATCACTCTAATTGTCTCATAAGTCATTTAGGTGAACAAACATGTCTTCATTAGTCTACCACTGCTCCTTCCTGGTAAATCACACATGTCAAACAAAAGCAATTCAGTCCTGAATTTGCCATGTGCTGTCCCACATCCAGCTGGCATCATAGTATCAGCTGAGTGATGACAGCACCGTTGATTAGTGGCTTTACCAGATTCACCTGTGATAGGTTTCCAGTTGTGTTTGGAATAAAGCTATTTAATTGCAAATAGTTTAATTTTGAATTGTTGTGTTTTAGTAGGATTTCTAAGATTATTATGTAAATAGTATAATGCTAATAAACTGTCTGTGCGCATACTATATATAAGATGTAGGATTAACAAGTAGTACCTAAATGTTCGTTAAAAACATGGCTCTCTTCACTGTGTTAGATTGATCGTACTGATATTAAAGTATTTCGTAACGCGTAAACTAAAATGGTATAACATTATAAAAGCTTGTAACTATACATTATTAACACTACAAACTGATTTTTTATTTTTTGCGAAGTCATACAACAATAAAAAGTTTTTATGGAAGGTTTGCAAAGGCAAATTCACGTCATTCAGTTCGCAGACTACTAAATCGAACAACGAGTACTCGCTCATCCGCTATTCCCCGGCCCAGCTGAGAGAAGCCAAGTCCGACATATTTACAATTGAATGGAGTTAGAACCTGCGACCGCTTTAGTTTTTTCGCACAGGTGTAAGCGTGATGCAAAACTCACATCTTTAGTTTTTTTAGCAATAGTTCAGAATGGAATGAGCTGTCAGTTAAGTAGCTTGCTAGCTAGATACAGCTAACATAGTGCTAACGGCTAACCATTTGAGCTCACAGTGTTAATTATCAATGGGTAATCGCAGTTCGTAAACATATCCTTACCGTATTTAATAAAGAAAAAAAATGTTGCGACTAATATGCCAGTTTTCTTAGTCCATGGATAAAGGACGCTGATGAATAAGTTAGTGTGTAGTTATGAGTGTTGTCACTCTACAGTGTAGTTTACCACCTGGTACTGTTTGCTACCTGTGCATTACGCTGCTAGCCACGTAAACTGATCCAGTTTGGTGTAGACGTAGCAGGAGCAGCTAGCTTGCCTGTCCTGCCTGGCAGCATTTTAAGTTATTGCCAATCTGTACGTTAAACAAGATATCCTAAACACCCGAAAGCATCAACGGAGATGAATTGCTACTTAAAATACTGTAGTTGGACTTCAACGAGTGGTTTCCTGGATGTGTTGAACTGAGCGGATGATGAAGCGGGTCATCTGGATGATTTCAGGCTTAAACAGAAGAATGATGAAGCTACTTTTTGCCCTCGCTCTGATCGCCTACATTGCCTGTAAGTACAATATTTTTTGTCTTGAGACATTAGATCTTTTCAACTTATGACCATGACACTCAGACGCTCTTTGAAAACCTTCAACACACGACACTGTACTTAGTTTGACCAAGCCCCCACACGGAACATCCTGAAAAGAGAAGGCTGTTTGGAAGTCATGGCAGAATTTTTATTTATTTATTACTATTTATATTTTTACTGGAAATACATATGGTGTCTTAGCAGGAAATTTCCGGTTAAGAACTTAATTGAGAATCACCACATGTTCAAATAGCATCTTTTCCACACAGTTTTCAAGCAAGTTGATGGGACATAACTTCGTGCTACTACTATCATTAAATAGTATGAAGTTAAAGTATGAACATTAATGAAATGTTAGAATTTGCCATTTTCCCTGTCCATTTAACTTTTCATTAAAGCTTATTTGGGTTATGGACTCACATTTTGATAATTATTTTATATGTTCATGTTCAGATTTATTTATTTATTTATTTGCTAAATATCTTGATCAAGGGAAATCAAGGGAGGCATTTTCCTAGTGACGATAATGGCATTTATAGTAGAGAGTTCAATGACGGTGTTCTGGTGGTTTGTCTTCAGGTTATATCTTTTATTACCGTGTCTTAAAACTTTATGGGTGTGATTTGGCCTCATTAAAACATTGGGATTAGAAGGGAGTTAGTTATCAACACCAAATATTTATAACGTTGGCATGATAACATGATGGAATTCTGTTCCTTAATTGTTTAGAAGCTGTTTCAAAACTACAGTGGGTGTAACGCGAACATAGAGATAAATGTTGATCAAATGTTATAAAAAAATATCTTATGTATGTTTATTATGTCACTTTTTTTAGACCACTGCATCACAGACATTGTACAGTATATTGAAAGTGTGTCATTATCACAGTATCAATGTGCACAATATCAATATTGCAAAGACATTTTTACATTCGATTGGACGAGCACAAGTGTATCAAGAGCTGCTTTATCCTTTGATTGATTTCTACTTTTGTGCACATTTGAGAGCTTAACTAATAGGCAGATGTGTGATAGTGGCATGCAGTCTTCATTAATACGACAGAGATTTACACCATATATTAAAGTATTTCTTTATATAATGCAGACCCCATTATTACATTATTCAACAATGATGTTGTATATAATATGTTTTTCTATTATTGTCAGCCTTAACTGATATATTATTAATGAATAATTACTAATTAATTATAATATTAATGATATTATAATATTAATGATGTGTTTTCAGTGAATAGATAATAGCCACAGTTTTTGCACGGTTTAAAATGATTCTTTTATAAAAGTTACCATCCATCCATCCATCCATTCATCCATCCATTCATTTGTCTATCCAGCACTCATTATCCTGCATGGTTTACAGAAGGCTGGAGCTTATCCCAGCAGTCATTGGGGTACACCCTGTACATGGTGCTAACACTTAGGAGACAGACATTCATGCATCAGTAAAAATGCAAGATAATGTTCAGAATAACCTTTTTATTAGGATAATTTTTTGTGACAATAAGTTTTGCTGTGTTTCCATTGTTGTAGAGCGAGCAATTTCTTTCATGAAGATCTGATCCTTCTACCGTACCTTTAGTAATGTTATAATGCAATATTACAATGTAGAGCTGGGCCTAAAATAAAATCTCCGATTTTTTCTAACCAAATCCGATTTCCGATTTTAATCGATTTTTTTTCTTTTCATTTCAAAAAACATAATTAGCTTATCAAAAACATTTATTTATTTTGTACTGCCATTCCGGTCCTGCTTTCCAGATCACTGACAATATTTGCTTTATTGAAAAGAAAACAATTAATGTCATAAATTTCCACAATATATATGACTTCATATCTTGCATAGAAATATGCAACACAACTGCATCCATGATCTCTTTCCATCTGGATCCTTATCATACAGGATCCATTGCGGAAAGAATTCCCCTGATGTTGGTCGTCTGTTAACTCCAGTTTGTGGGCTGAAGTTGACTTCTGCATCTCGTAGATGGCAGCATTTCTCACTGCATTTATACGTACAGCTAAATCCCAGGCGTGAGTGGCGACTCACTTCGCTGTAAATCTGTCAGACAAACACTGTTCTGGTGTGGAGGGAGGGCTAAGCCCGCTGGTAAAGAAGGAAAAAAAAAAAAAAATCCAGATCTCATAAAAATAAATTGCCAGAAATAGAAAATTCATTTTATCGATTAATCGCCCAGCCCTTTTACAATGGTAACTGAGAAGGGGCAAACACATCTCTGGTATTTAGAATTCACTTGGTAGATTTTTCACAGCTGGATCTTCCCTACAAGAATAGAACAGGAGGGTGAGGTGGAAAGCAGTGGTTCCAATGGTTTCATGTCAATCATTTATTCCTATTTTATGTTTTTATTTTGTTTTCTCTATATGCAAGTAGGACATGACATGAAAAATCATTTACACTATCAACTAGTGATAAATATGCATGATTAGGAAGCCACCAGATGTGTACTCTGATTGGGTGAAGGGAAATGTGATTGTGTTGCAGTACTTATTAGCCCCTTTCCGACTGTAGGAACCTTTTGCAGTTCCTATAACCTTTTCATAAACCAGGCCTTTTTTTTTGCACATTCCAACATATAGGAACTAGGGCTAAAGACCCTCCATTCCTATAACCATTTTAGCTCCTGCTCTGAGGCAGGGTCTTTTTGTGGTTCCATCGAAACCCTCATGACGTAGGTGTTTGGTCATCCGTTGCTATGCCCCTTACCGGAGTTCTGCTTATTTACTTCGGCTTCTTGTGACCCCGGCTTTTTTAAAATTCACTGTTGAACACATTCAAATAGAACTAGGGCAGTTCTAAGAACTGCGTTCTTAGAGCCTTATGATGTTAAGGGATCCTGATGATCTTTCTGTGATTTTACATGTATATTTTCTCTTTCTTGCGCTCTCTCTCTCTCTCTCTCTCTCTCTCTCTCTCTCTCTATCTCTATCTCTTTCTATCTTATTCTGTTTTATGTGCGTTTTATGGACCTGAGTATGTTTCATAAAATTTTGAATTGAACTGACGTTATAATCAAACAAAGAAAAAAATACCAAAAGAAGACATCATTGCTACATAAACAATGGAAGCATATTTTCTTCACGTTAGCATTTGTGCTTTAAGCTTTAGCACACTGGTACAGCTGAATGTCACCATGCTCTGTATGGTTGCTTTGGATTTATAATGCTGAGTATTTTAAATAATCCTCCTTCTCTATTCCAGCTGTTTGGGGAACATATGCCAACATGAGGTAAAGTAATTATTCTTTGTATTATATTTTTTTATTTTATTAACTTGATCATGAATTTAATTGGTGTCATTTATGGCACCGATATTCTCAGTTATCTGTTTCTGATATTTTCAGATTTATGATTTTTACATTAATTTTACTTTTATTCATCATCTCTTTATTGATGCTATGCAAGTACATTGATACCTTTAGCCGGCCAACTCTGCGCTCCTGTTCTCATCCACCTGCTGCATCACCCACTCACCTAGACGCATCCC
>JBAMHW010000014.1:12440152-12460837 GCA_037177495.1 Rhadinocentrus ornatus | reverse complement strand
GAATGAGGAGATGCACCAGGTTAGAAGGGGGCACACACAAGGTGATGGGGAGTGTCCAGGTGAATGGGTGATGCATCAGGAAATATCAAATATCAAAAGGTGAGCTATTCGTGATCTGTCTGTCTATAAAGACAAAGCTGTCTGCAACACTTTAGGCTGTAATGAAGCCTTTTTTTTTTTTTTCTCAACTGCAATGAGACGATAAAAATTATGTAATCAGTTTCAAAGATGACAGCTTTCTAGACTCGGTTCATTTATAGTTCAGAATATTGAGATGTTATTTTTTTATCTAGATGGGAGAAGTAAACAATTCATGTCAAAGTGACAAAGAAATTAATTAATCTTAGTTTTGTTTTTTCTATTACTGTAATTCAACAGTCATTTTAGGCATCATGACACGGGTACATAGCCCTGCTTGTGGTCTGTTTTGCCCTGCTGCAAACCAGTGAGATGTATTTATGCTTTGATAATTTTTCTTTTCTTTTGGCACCTCTTTATTAATTTATTTAGCTTATTATTACTTATTAACTTATTACTATTACTTATTAGAACAAGGCAAAACACAGTTATTGAGGTAATAAATGACACAATGACAAAAAACGAAAGGGGCCTAATTTGTCTTAGATAAAAAGTCACACATCTTAAACACATATTATGTGGGAAGCTGCAAAAGCTTAATTAAGAGAACATATCATTTCATACATTTATTTAAAAAAACATGAAAACATGTTAAAAGAAAATGAATAGAGAGAGAAGTAATTCAAAGGGAGAACTTTAATAAAAATGCACCTACAGAGGGCAATTGGAAACAATTAACTGCTGCTAAAGCAAAATTGAATATTATATCAGATGAGATTATACAAAAAATTAAGTATATCAAACAAAGGGAATATGAATTTGGTAACAAACCAGGTAAATTATTAGCTTATCAAATAAAGAAGGAGCAAGCTGAAAATACTATTGAAGCCATATACCTCAGGGAAAACGATATAACCTATCAAGCAAAAGAGATCAATCAAACTTTTTTTTTAACATTTATAATAATATTTACCGATCACAAGAAAGATATTCACAGCAAGAATTGGATGACTACTTCAGTAATATTGAGTTACCGGAAGTCTCCACTCAGGACCAACTCTTTTTATATTTACCATTTATAGAAGCAGAAGTACAGGCCACAATCAATTCAATGGCATTAAACAAAAGCCCGGGTCCAGACGGCTTCTAAGTGGAATTTTATAAAGAATTCTGGCCAGAGATCTATCCTATCTTTATGGCAATGGAGAATCATTTTTGTATGAAAAATCTACTTCCCCAGACAATGAATGTGGCATATATTAGTGTTTTACATAAAGCCGGTCAAGATCCCCTGCAATGTTCATCATACAGGCCCATTAGTCTTCTAGACCATGACTTTAAGATTATTACCAAGCTTCTAGCAAGAAGGCTGGAGTCAATTTTACCTAAATTAATTAACCCAGACCAATCAGGTTTTATAAAAGGGAGATATGCAGCTAATAATAAAAGGAGACCCTTAAATGTAATAAATTGCATCAACATTCAGCTGAAGCCTTCTCTGTTATCTTTAGAAGCAAAGAAGGCTTTTGATAGGGTTGAGTGGAGCTTTCTTTTTTCTGTTTTGTGTAAATTTAAAATGGGTGGTAACTTTATCGATTGGATTAAAACAATTTAAAAAAGCCCTAAAGCCGCAGTATTAACAAACGGCAATTGCTCAGATTTTTTACCATTAACTAGAGGGACCAGGCAGGGATGTCCTCTGTCTCCTTTACTTTGCGCTTTGGTGATCGAACCACTGGCAGCATGCGAAAGAGACAGTAATAACATCCAAGGTCTAAAAACAGATACAAAAGAACATAAAATTTCTTCTTATGCTGATGATATCCTTTCATATATTACTGATCTGGAAAATTCTATATCTTATCTGTTAAACACAATTAAAGAATTTGGAAGTTATTCCGGATATAAAATCAATTTTAACAAATCTAATGCGGTTTTCTTACACATGACGCCAACTGAAAGCATGCTGTTTTCCTGTGGTTTTAATTGTACACCAAAAGGCTTCAAGTATTTGGGCATAATTTTTACCCCAGATCTGGATAAGCTAGCTGAGGAAAATTACACCCCCCTCACATTTAAGGTCAAATCAGACCTGTTAAAGTGTTCTTCCTTGCCATTGTCACTTTTAGGTAGAATAAACGTAATTAAAATGAATGTTCTCCCAAGATTTAATTTTCTTTTACAAGTAATAAAATTAAAGAAGCCAATTCTTTCCAGTCATGGACATACAATTTGATTTAAGTAGCAGTTTATATTTATTAAACGACACATACAGCATACAGTTCGATCACAAAAAATGCAGGATTCTAATTTTGATCACTTATTTTGCAAAGAAATGTATACTTTTATTTTGGAAGAATGTTCCCCCCCCATCTTTTAAGCTTTTCCTTGATTAGTTGTCCTCTTTTTTTGCCTTTAGAAAAATAAACTCTGGAGAAGTATAATCACGCCCAACTCTTTAGTGATTTTTGGTTAACTTTAATCTTTTGGATGGAGAAAGTTTGAGTGTGCATGCCCAATGCTGAAGGTTGCATTACTACTTTTTCCTATATAACAATAGGTTTCACTATGTTTATGTTGTTGCACGTATCAATGGTATTATTATTATGATGATGATTATTAATTATTATTATTATCAACGGTAATTTAATTTTATTATCATTTCTATTTATTTATAATATATCTTTTTATTATTAATATTATTATTCTAAATATTTTTTCATATAAAAATGTATATGTACTGTATGTATGTCTAGGTGTGGGTATGTATGTATGTGTATAAAAACGCATATATGTACGTATAATATATAACAGTACATAAAAAAACCCACATCTGTCTTCATTAAATGGAATGAATAAAATGAAAAATACAAACTGTGTGATGAAAAAGGCATGAGGTTTTAGAGAACTGTCCCTAGGCCACTGACAGGATTTTGTTGAGGAAGTGTGGAGAAAATGCAGAACATTTCTGCCAAATTTAAAATGAATGAAGTTTGGAGCCACTAACCACCTGGAGAACTCTGGATCTGGTCCAGCCAAATTATGTAATGAGAATGCATAGCAATGGCCAGACAGGCTATTAAGAATCAGCTGGTGACTGTTTCGATTTTTTTTTTTTCTTCTAATTGCTTCCAGTGCTGGTTCGGAGCCAGAGCGTAACAAGACTGCTGATGCTAAGGCACCCATTTGCTTGGAAAACAATTCAGACTCTGGAATCTGTTGTTTTCACAATGATGAGCTATCTTCCTACACTATGGTAGTCTAGGAAATTTAGAAAACACCAGCGGGCAGGTCAGACATGTATTAGAAGAATATTTCAATCTGAAAAAAACAAAAAAACAAAACAAAGAAAAACCCCACAAAAATCAAAATGCGGTACAGAGTTCTCATCTGTTCTTTGTCAATGTGGAGGCAGAGTGAATTCTTTTCATTTGAATGTGATGCATTGAGGATCTGACCACTTTTTCATTGCACTGAGGTTAGAATTCTTTTTCTCTGTTAATAGGTGAGTTGACTGTATAGGATACTTTGTATGTGAAAGAATCTGTTAAAAAGAAGCTCGACATCCACCTAACCCCTAACTCTGTTTTTTTCTTCTATCCTTCTTATAGATCAATGCAAGAACCTGGAGATATAAAAATGGAGCAGAAAATTGATGAAGTGAGTTTGACACAAAAAGCTGTTTTCACCTTAATGTTTTTATTTTTTGTTGTTTTATGCAGGTGAAAAAGTGTTTTTTGTTATCAGGAAGTGTTACCCTTTTTTTCTTTTTATAAAAATGCATTTATAAACTAGAATACAGCTAAGGAAATTTTGGATTTTCTATGGATTTTCTTTCTTTAAACATCAGATCATTCACGTTTCACCAGTTTGTCAATGAAATTAAATATGGATTAAATATGTATACTAAAAGTGCAGCAACTGCAGGAATTGGCAGACATGGCAGGAGCCCTGAGGCAAAGAATCTGCTGGTCAAAACTGTCCCCACCAAGAGAATTTGTTGTTTTACTTTAGTAAATTCAGTTTGCTGCTGTCCCAGTTCACAGCTAAAGTTATCTCAGTTCAGTCCAATTAGATGCAGTCAAATTCATTTCAATTTTAAGCCAAAGCATTGTATACCTCGGAGTAGAAAGTACATGGGGACAATGAATGGGGCTGTTTTTGCTGCAACTTTGCCTTTGACGTTAGTTGGGAATTTGTTAGACTACTAAACATTTCTTTTCTTTAAGCTTTTATTAATAAAGGGAGCTGTGTGGAAGAAATCTACTAATTTGCTTATGTAATTTTTTATCAGTGCACTTGTAAAGGCAGAGAGATATTTGAGGAGCACAGCCATACATCAAATAGGATGCTGTCACATCTGACACAGTAGCTGCCATCAGAGGACCCTGATTGGTTAGAAAATCAGTGTTTAAAAACAGATAGCTTGGAGTTTGCACGACTTAACTTTGTGATTGCCATCTTGTCAGTGTTGGAAGAGAAAAGGCCCTTCCAGAAAGGATTTAAAACCTTTATTTCTGACACTACAGTACATTTATGTTATCTGGTTTAAACTCACATATCAAACTGAATTTACTGTCTGTGGTTTTCAGTAGTGATTTCCTCTATATAATTATATGTTCATGCATCAAACATGATTAAATCCCCAAATTGATAGATTTAACTTTTTTTTTAACTCTACCCTCAGTCTTTGACAGTGTGGTAAACTACTGTTATCTTTACTTCTTAACTCAGTGGTGTTCCTGGCATTAAATTCCAAATGAGCCTAGTAGATTTTTTAAATAATGAAAAAATTTCGTTCTTTCAACATTTACCATATTGTCTTGGTACAGTGTTAAATGAAACACAAGTTAAATTTGATTAACAAATTGCTGCATTAAGACTGCAGTTGGAAGCAGAGAACCCATACACGCACACAACTAAAGCGTGACATCAGTGTAAACGCATATTATGATTTACATCATATCAAATCCAAGCAGGTCCTTATCAAAGATTTCAGGTGTTCACTGAAATAATTAGTCTGTTATCAGGTTGACATTAGAGTTTAAAGAGTTGACTAGCGTTTGGAATCCATCACATATCTGGAGTCTCACAAATAAAGCTGCTTTGAATTTGTTTTGATCTTTCAACATAAAAAATGATGACATAATAATGAAAGAAGATAGTGTGTGGTAGATTTTTTTTTTTTTTCTTACTGCCTGTAACAGATTATGTTTGGAAAGATAAACAAGAAATCGCACATTTCTGAAAGGTTCACCACACGTTTAAATGTTGCAGAGCTAATCTATAATTTGTACCGCCTGGGGATAAATGGAATGTGGAAAAAAAGGTCCTATAAACTAGGAAACAAGAGATTTCAAAGAAAACTTAACCTTGAAGAACCACCTTTGCCAAGAGATACATATTTTAAATGACATTGCTCATAAACCTTGGTTAGCATGCTGTTTAAGTAACCTTGACACACCATGGGATCTGTATATAATTTGCAATGATCTGACATGAGCTTATGCGTCCCGTGTTTCTCATCTCACTCTAGGCTGTAGCTCCACTGAGAGAGAAGATTCGCGACCTGGAACAGAGGTGTGTATCCCTTTTTATTTTTCTGCACGAGCTTGCACAGACTTGCTCAACATTTAAACATTGAAAAAATTTAAACACTGACCGTTTTTTTTTTATTCTATTCTAGCGACTTATTTTATTATTATTATAAGAGCAACATTATTGAAAAACAAAACTTAAGTATTTCTTAAGCATAAAAATAATACTGTATCTAGAAATTGTACATGTCCATCAAGGCTGCTGAAGACAAGCATGGAAGCTGATTTGCTTGATTTTTTTTTTTTTTTTTTTTTTTTTTAAGATGCTTTACAAGAGTTGAATGCAGCAAAAGATAATCTAATTTAACAGGTTGTACCAGAAGTCTTTTTATGTCTGTAATAGTGAGGCTTAGGTCACTTTGTATGCTTTGAAATTAAATGATGAGGCACTTGTTTAGATATGAGGCCGTTGCCTGTATTTTACAGGTTAGACCTTATGTCACAGTATTAGAAGACCCTTTAAAAGGAGCATACTTTATATACATGGAGTTCTCCTCAAGAGCCACAGCAGCTGTGTAGTCACGGGCTTCCTGGTAATCAAAGCCCTGCCTTTCTGTAGTCGTGCAGCTGCTGCTGATAACATGTTGTACTTGTGGAGGTTACTGAGACAGGTTTACCCTGAATGCAGATGAGATGGAAATACATTTGTTTTTACTTTGAATATCTTAAGGAAAGTTTTGGTTATTTTACTTTGTTTTTTGACTTTGTCTTCTTTGCTTTTTAGTCCCAACATTGTTAACATGAAAACAATTCATACATAATTGTTTTGTGCTGGGTACCACTGCATCATGTGAATGAAACCATGACCAAGTCCAGCTGGGATTGAAAACTTAATCAGGTGTTTTTAACGTCTAACCATGACCATATACAGCTGAGAGCAAAGTAGAAAAAGTAAGTAATAGCAGAAGTAGAAATGGGATAGACTGAGGAAAGCTTAGGGCTCAAACTGGCAATCTCTCACCCTAAGCCCTTAACCTTCAAGTGAAAGTCCTGGGGCTTGAATCCCATAACCATTAGCAGGCAGGTGCAAAGTAAGCAGAAAAGGGAAAGGCTTTGGAAAAACTTGCATTTAATTCATTAATTGTGCATAATTAATAAAATTTTATCTCCTAGTTTTTCACAGAAATACCCACCAGTGAAATTCCTCTCAGAGAAGGATCGAAAGAGAATTTTGGTAAGTGACAAATGTGTGTTGCAAATCACATTTTCATCAAATACAATGTGGAGATCATATTTCTCATATTATACATTTTGGGCTCTAGTGGTCTTATTTGACATTATCTTGACAGGAAAGAGGTCAGAGAGAGGTGGGTGATGTGTGAAGGGATCCTGGCGAGATTCTACCCTGGGTTGGCTCCTTTGAGGCACTGTAGCCTTCATACTAGGGGCAGCCATTTAAACTTAATGGTTAAACCCTATTTTAAACTTTATGGAGTCTGGGAAGGCAGACAGAGAGACAGACACTCAGAGCTTCTTGTAAGACAGTTGGCGCTTTTTGTTTTTATTTATTTTTACCTTCAATTAAACAGAAATTCTGTTTCTATTAATCTCATATCTATTTGAGCTCAAAAGCTAAACTTCTGAAGAAGTATAAAGTGACTGAATTACTCGCTTCTCTGCTGTACAGAAAGCAGGTTGTTTTGATGCAGACAAATTTGAAAAAGTGTGCACAGCCTTTAAATAAAATAAATAAATTACTGGCAGATCAGCTATAGTTAGCATGCTAACCGTAAAGCAAAGATTATGATACTTGTTGCCTGAATGAAAGGTTTTAAGTAATGACGAAACAAATGATCAGATTTTCATGAAAGAAAACTTGAATGAACTGTTTTACCATCTAAACAGGTATAAGTTACATGTTTATGTCAAACTGCCAGAAAGGTGCTGACATTGATGAAAACAACTTTAAAGTTCCCACACAGACATTGTTTTGGAACTTGTAGTTTTAGAAAGTGGGATACGTTATAATACAAAATAAGTAAACAACACATTTCTATTGTTTTCTAGGAAATGACAAATTGCTTGTTGGTGGGCTAACAACTGCTTATTGTTGTCCCCTTTTCAACAGCAGGCTCACAGATTTTCTCAAACTACCTGCAACCATTTGCTTTTGTTTTTGTTTGTCTTAAGGCACTTTTGGACCAAACAGATCTTGGTTGTTTTGGGACTCCCTGGCGGTAGCTAACTGCTGAGTTTTCCACCTTGGAAGCACATACCTTTTAAGGACTTTTTTTTTTTCTAGTTGCAGTTGTGCTTTTGATAGGAAAACACAAAGTTACATCGCCTACAGCAAAAACAACACAATGGATGCAATAATTAGAACATAACAGTACAAGCATACATTACACTTATAGGCCAAGTTTTGTTTTTATTTTTATAAAACCTTTATTTTATTGGGGATACAAACCATTTGAGACAAAAATGTTTTTTTCCAATGATGCTCTGTCCTAGATGGCAGATGTTTTTGTTTTAAGATGTTACACACTTAAAAGTGTGTAATTGTGTGTATGTTTGGACTTATTCTGTGTTGTTTATACAGGTAGTGTTTAAGTGCTATCTAAGGTAAGAAGCCGTTAGTCATACATGACCTGATGATGTTACCTGATTTGTATTTTTCTGCTAGATTACTGGTGGAGCTGGTTTTGTGGGTTCCCATCTGACTGACAAACTGATGATGGATGGCCATGAGGTGACTGTGGTTGACAACTTCTTCACAGGAAGAAAAAGGAACGTCGAACACTGGATTGGTCATGAAAACTTTGAACTCATCAATCATGATGTTGTGGAGCCTCTTTATATTGAAGGTGAGCGAACGTAAGAAAAAAAAAAAGATCTTTTCTAGCTTTGTACTACCTTCTGCCTGGTTTCATACATTAATCTCAGAACCTGAAATGTCATATCTTTTTTCTAGCAAATACGTTTTCTTCCAGATCGCTATCTTTGTGTTTCTCTTTTGTCTGCTTTTGTGTGGGTTTTTTGTGCAGCATTCTGGGCAACAGTTTCTGTTTTTAAATGTGCTTTATAAACAAAATTGCCTATCAGCAATGAAAAATGGCAGTGAAATTGAATGTACCAGAACATATAAATTATGCTTAAAATGATTATGAATTATAGTTAATATAATTTGAACGAGTCATAGTTAATAACATGCTCATCTTAGCAAAGTTGGTTTTGAGAAAAGTACCATAATTTCAGTTTTCAACTGCAGTCCACCTTTATCTTCAGTTTATTTCTTAGTGATTATTCATTAGTTTTTTGTATGAAATAATCAGTCTTTACTCAAGCAGCAATAAAGAACACCTCTTTCAACAGCTAATACTATGACTACTTTGCCAAAACAGTCATTTAAATTCATCCAGACACATGGATTGCCTTCAACAGAAAGTAGTAACTTCTATTGTACCTCTAATTATGCAGTTCGTTTGTCTTTTTTATTTTAAAGCCATTTCAGTAAGAGAGCTATTCAATCCCATTATCATGAATGTGGAAAGAATTTCTCAAAATGTGGCACAAAGTTCTTCTTCTTCTTTTCTTTTCTTTTTTCTTTTCTTTTTTTCTTTTCTTTTCTTTTTTTCTTTTCTTTTCTTTTTTCTTTTCTTTTTTTCTTTTCTTTTCTTTTCTCTTTTCTATTTCTTTTTTTTCTTTTCTCCTCTGGACAAAAGTGCCTGCAATGGGCTGTGAAGTGCTATATACCATTATCTCATCAGTGACTGCCATTTAATTACTACACACCTCACAACAAGCTGTTACGGTGATTAGAGCATTCACCAGCAAATGTTATTTTCTGGGTGAGCTCGTAAATTGTCCTCTGAAAATGTGAAAGTATCTGTCTGTCTTCTCTGTCTTGTCTGTATGTATGTATGTTAAGTAAAGCATACACTCATATGAAGCCATTTTAACCATCAAGTTGACCCATTCCTTGACTTGTGGGGTTTTAGGAGTTTTCCCTGTGCTTAAGAATAACCCTGGCTGCTACAGAGATCCCAAGCATAATAACAGAAAACCTTCTAATATATGAGGCATCTGTCCTTTATCACCGAGTAAACAGAGTCTTGGACAGAATAGTACAATTTTGCCCAACCAATCACTCAGGATTTGTACAATAATCAACCAAAAAGGTCTAACAACTGGGCATTCCCACAGACAGTGTATCAATGTGCCTGCATCCTTTTGACATTTCCAACACAGAGAGTCACTTTTAAGACCCGATCTATTCAAAATCACTGGTGTCAAATAGTATCTCTGCATAATCTTGTACTGTGTAAATTTACCTTTACCTTCCCTTATGTATTTTCCAGTATGCAAAATAATTTTTATCCATTCATCATTGCCAAACATGTACCCAGTGTCCTTTCCCCACAAAACCTTTAAAGGTTTACAGTCACTACTGAGGGCAGAGCTGGTTGTTCTATAGAAAGTAGAAGCGCAATGATGGTGAGGTGGTAGAGCGAAATAGTCCAGATTGTGGTTTTCTTCATTTTGCTGTTTAAGTGACATAGCACAGTTCCTTATCTGCAGGTATTTCCCAAAATGTTCCTTTCCAGTCATATTATTCTTTTTCAACAAATCATTGTATGACATAAACACCCCACCATCATAAAGATTATCCAGCGTACATATACCATGGTTATGCCAACTCTTCCAGTAAATTAAAGGGTTTTGCCATATAGAGGAATATGACTGTTTACACTATGACAACCTAAGCAACTTATATACTTTTATTCAAACGTCAGGGTTTGTAGTTTTACCCAAACTCTGAGAAAGGTACTCAATAGGTGTGAAGGGGAGGATAAATATTTTTCAATAATGGTCCAATCCAGTTTGTACTGTTCCGTCCAATGTTTAGCTAGTTTTGCCATCTCAAAAGAAATGTAGTAAAGTCTTGGATCCGGCAAACCCAAGCCTCCCTTGTCTCTAGGTGCACACAATTTAGCCAACTTGATTCTGGGCCTTTTCCTTTCCCACAGAAACTCTTTGATTATTGTGTCATACTGACTAAATATGACAGGGGGTATAGTGACAGGTAGCATCAATAAAATATAATTTAACTGTGGCGACACAACCATTTTAATAACATACACTTTCCCACACAGCGTAAGTTTGTTTTTTCCCCACTTGTCCAGATTAATCTTTATTTTTCGTAAAGTCGGCTCAAAATTTAAAACAGGCGTATCTTCTGTTTCCCTGCTTATTACAATTCCTAAATATTTCATACCCCGGGGAATTCATTTAAAGCCAAATTTTGTCATTGTATTTCCATTACAAAACCCTGTAATTGGCATAGCCTCAGATTTCGCCCAGTTAATTTTGTAACCTGAGACATTTGAATATGATTTAATTGTGTCCATTAAGTGTGATGTTGAGTAACCTGGGTCTTTTAGCAGGACCAGTATGTCATCAGCATAAAGTAGTAATTTAGGTTGTTTGCCACCTCCCTCTATGCCCCTTATATCTGCATTTGTTCTTATAGCAACATCCAGTGGTTCCAGTGAGATATTAAAAAGCAGAGGCGAGAGAGGACAGCCCTGCCTCGTTCCCCTTTTAAGACTGAAAAAGGGCGATATCACACCGTTGGTTATAACTGACGCCATAGGGCTATTTTATAGCATTTTAACCCATGTGATAAAGGAGGCATTAAACCCAAAATTTGACAGTGCTGAAAACAAAAATTTCCATTGAACACGGTCAAAAGCCTTCTCTGCTTCAAGGGAGAGAGCAACAACTGGACCCTTTTTCTCCCTGTTAAGGCTAATTAGATGTAACAGTCTCCTCATATTGTCTGTTAATGATCTTTTTTTTTTCATAAAGCCCACTTGGTCTGAGTGTATGATAACCGGTAATACTTTCTCTAAGCGGGTTGCTAAAATCTTAGTTAGGATCTTACAGTCTACATTGAGTAAACTAATGGGTCGATAGTTAGAGGGTTGCAAAGGGTCCTTATCTTCCTTTGGCAAAACTGATATTAAGGCTTCATCAAAAGTAGAAGAGAGAGACTGTAAAGCAGGGATCTCCAACTCCGGTCCTTGTGAGCTACTGTCCTTCAGGTTTTGGATGCTACCCTGATGAAACACACCTGAAACAAATCACTGGGTCATTAACAGGCTTGTGCAGAGGTGTGTTGTAGTAGGAGACATCTAAAACCTGCAGGACAGTAGCTCATGAGGACTGGAGTTGGAGACCCCTGCTGTAAAGTATACGCTTCATTATATACCTCCCTTAGCACTGGTACCAAAATGTCTATGAACTGCTTATAATCAACGGGAAATCCGTCTATCCCAGGTGATTTCCCATTTTTCATACTGGATATAGATTTCCTAATTTCAGTCTCTGTCACCAGACCACACAGTCGGTGCCTACTCGGGAGTCAGTTTGGGTTGATTCAAGTTGCTAAAAAAGTCTGCCATTTTGTTCCTGTTTGGGATTTATGTCTGGGGTATGCAGTGCCTCGTAATATTGTTGTAAAACCTTATTAATGTCTTTGGTTGCAGTCATTGTGGTAGACCCTTTTCAAATAGCCGCTATTAAGTTACTGGAATTACGTAGTTAGCAATTTGCCCGTTTTTTCCCCTTCTTTATAAAAGGATGTCCCCAACCTAAATAAGGCATATTCTACCTTCTTATTGTATATTTCCTGAAGTTCAAATTTTTAAGTTTGCAAATGTTCTGATATAATTGATCCGAAAAATGTTCTGCCAGGTCCCTTTTGTGCACTCTAATTTGAGTTTCTAATTCCTTGATTTTACCTATATCCTCCTTCTTTTTAGATGAATATGCTATAATTTTACCCCTTGATATATGCTTTTGACGCTTCCCATTCAATTGACCTTTTGTCGACACTGCCAGTATTTATGTCTAAAAAGGACCAAAGATCTTCTTTTAAAGATACAGTAAATGCCTCATTACACAACAGTGACGTATTCAGCCTCCATCTCCCTTTTCTCTCTGTATCATTATTAATATCAATCCCAAGCTCTATAGCAGCATGGTCAGACAGAGCTATTGTATTGATGTTACAGTATGTAACTTGTTTAGTTATGTTGTTTGATATCAAGAACTTGTGAATTCTCGAGTAGGATTTATGATAATGTGAAAAGAAAGTATACTCCTTTTCATGTGGGTTTGTCAGCTGCCAGACATCTACAAGACTGTTATCCTCACTTAACATATGGATTGCAGCCCTGTCTTTAGGCACTGATGGGCCAGTAAACACGCTTCGATCAATAAAGGCATCCCAAACTTGATTAAAGTTCCCTGCAAGGATAATATCACCCTCCATATCCCCCAATGTTTAATTTACTTCAAGAAAGAAATTGGGGTTCCCAATAGTTGGCACGTAAATATTACACAGTATAATATTGCTGCCATTTATGTTGGCCTGTAAACAAATCACTGCCCCCACTATCTTTCATTTGTTTGACTAAGGTAAAGTTGAGATTCTTTTGTATCAGTATAACAACCCGGTTACGTTTGCTGGAAAAGAACCATTGAAAAACATGTCCTACCCATCCAAATTTCAGTTTCATAGCTTCTTCTGCTCTAAAATGAGACTCTTGAATAAATGCAATATCTGCTTTGTGATGTTTAAAATACGTCATTATTTTCCCTCTCTTAGTAGGACTTACACACCCCTTTATATTCCAACTTATAATTCTAACACATTTTGTAGCCATAAGGAGAAAACGATAATCATACTGCAATAGCCCCATTAAAAAATAAATAAATAAAAAAAGCCATTCTCTATCACAGATTTCCTTGTCATGTCTACGTTTCTTTTAGTACAAACATATATACAAAAGTAGAAAAATAGATAACAAAAGCAAAACTTAAAGTGTCCCTTTTAAAACTTCAAGAGGGGTTTTTGGTCACTTCTTGGCCCAAAAAACAGCAAAAATAAGTAAACAAAATAAAGACATTATTTAATATTTTAAAGAATGCCACCCTAAGGGGTTTTGCTCAAGGCATGGCCTGCTGTGACCACTCACATGGGGCAGTCCTTTTAAACTTTACTTTTGTTTTCTCACTAGAAGTTACGTAGCATTACAGTGTAATCATGCAGGTGCTCATTTCTGACTAAAAAGTGATTGCAGGTACTTTACACAATCATCCAGTGTATTATTAGCATTGACTATTAGCTTATTATTAAAAATCAGGCATATAACCTTAATGTGCATCTGTTTTGTACATAATATTTTTTGCATTATGTAGGAGATTATTTTTTCTAAAAAGAAATCAAATAATCTAGTTCAAAACATCACTGCACCTCCACCTGGCTGACGTCCTATTTTTGTTGGAACGTGGAGGCTATCCACCAACCACCCAGAACTCCATCCATCTGGACCAACCTGTCACGAATGGTGGTGAAGGTGAGGACCCAGATGCATGCAGTCAAGACCAGAGACCGTGCAGTTGACCAAAGTTTATTCCTTTAGAACGCAGGACAGGGAACCACACACAACAGGGAATACACCAAAAGGACCTGACACAGACAACTGAAAACCATGAGACATATATACATAGAGGGAGTAATTAGAAGCAGGTGAAATGGATGAGAAATCAGACCAGGTGAATTAATGAAACAGGAACAGAAAATACAAAGCACATGAGGGAAACAGGACTAAACCAAAAACCTAAAGCATAAGCATAACAGAAACCAAACACCACAACTAATAAACCAAGATTAAAATATAACAACCAAAATAAAAAAAAACAAAAAAAAAAACACAAGAAATAAGACCGTGAACATGACACAACCAGTGTAGCACAGCATTAAGCAGGGTTCCCACGGGGTTTTAAAAAGTATTAAAAGCAAATTCAAAACTTCATCGCTGACAGATTTTCCATAGATGACTGAAATGCGGTGGTAAAAAACTCTCCGGACAAAAAAAAAAGCATTACTTGTTAAATGTCCTGATAAAACTGTTTTATTCAGTCGCCGCACTGGTGACGTTAACTAAACCTATAAAGAATAGTGAATCCATTTTATGCCGTAATACGACTTAGAAATTAAACTGACGATATATTCAGCCTGTTCAGCTGTGCGTGTTCCTGTGATGCGCACGGCTTTATCAACGTAACACCGATTGCTCCCCAATGGAGAGCGAGTGTTTCACTTCCTAGTAAAGTTTTAAAAAAATAAAAAATAAAAAAAAACTTTGTTTGATTTTTTAGGTGGTAGATGGCTGTATGTGGTGCTGGCAGAAGTCCGCTCAGCTGTGTGCGCGTACTGGTCCATGTGAGGTTGCATCACGGCCAAACTCGAAGAGCGTGATACCGAGAGCAGCTATGACATATTCAGACTGTTTTGTTTTAATAAAAGAACTCAGTATAAACCTTCTATCTACACTGAGACTATAACTAAAACGCTGTGTAGTTTCAACATTAGCTCAGTCAGGTCCAATATTCCAGTAAATTATTGGTCAGTTGCTGCCTGTCCGCTGCCTGAGTTCTATTGACTGTGCTTGCATTGATAAAAAGCACTTAGAATTGCTTTGTGTTGTAAGGTGATATGCACATTTTCCAAGCAGTTTAAGTGAAGCATTGCACTTTACATACACACCCAGGTCATTGTAATGGTCACTGCTGGTGTAAATATATGCATTTTATTAAATTCTAGGAGACATTAACTTTTACCAATGTGGCGGTAAAATGGGTATTAAATTCTGTCCCAAGTGCTCTTAAAAAGGTCTTAAAAAGTCTTAAATTTAGCTTAGGAACCCTGATTAATCAGTGATGGAAAAAAACAGTCTAGGTATCAAACTTCATATATTTTTGAGCCCACTGCTTACATTTTACTTTGTGAGCTTTGGTTAAGGGTGGCTGAAATGCATCTTTATGCACAACTGCAAGTCTCTGGAGTTTCCTACATGGAAAGGTTCACACCAGCAGCTTCAAATACCTGCTTGCTGCTCATCAGTGGCTTTTTAAAAGCTGTTGTCTGAATATGATGCATTTACCTGATGGAGACTTTCCTCAATATGCCTTCATCTGAACTAACCTATTTGCTGTCAGAATCACACAGATCTTTTTTTAACAAGTCAATGATCCTTTTCCAAAGTATTCCACGGTTTGCCGTAGCTCAGGAGGAAGAGCAGTTGTCTACAAACCAGAAAGTCAGTGGATAGATTCCAGGCTTCCCCTGACTACATGCCGGTGTCCTTGGGCAAGACACTTAACCCCACGTTGCCTCCCGATGTGTCTGTAGGGGTATGAATGAATGTGCGAGAAAGAAGATAGCACTTAGTATGTAACCATAGAAGTGCTATGTAGGTGTCTGTGTGTGTGAATGTGACATGTAGTGTTAAAGTGCCTTGAGTGGTCAACGTAACTAGAAAAGTGCTATATAGGTACAGTCCATTTACCATAGCACTATTTCACAATTTTCATTACTAGAAAGATCCTTCTTTTTTCCCATAGTGCATTGAAAGTGTGACTTGTTTAGTAAAATGAAACGAAATACAAGCTCAGAAAAACCCTGTGTATAACCTTTACTCCTCATCCCCCAAAGAAACTTAAAATATGAATCAGAACCACTTGTGAGCATAAACCTTTGGCTTTTATTGTAAATTATTCACTTTGCCCTTGCACTCTTCTCTTTTTCAGACAGTATTTTTTGGGGAAAAAACCTTCATTATTCATGTGTCTTTGTAAATGTGACAAAGGGGAGTAAACACAAATTTTAATACATAAGTTAAAATGAATAAAAAGCGTTACTGCTTTGTTCTATTCTTCAGGCTTTACAAAGTAGTTTAGACTTATTTTTTGTCACAAAATAAAACAGCAGATGCTTAAAAATCTACAGCAAGATAAGAACTTTTTTCATCCCTAACAGAGGCAATTTTCATTACAGCAGCAGTCATGGACTATCAGGAATAACGCTAATATAACATAACTGGAATCGAGCAAAAACAAAAATAGAACAAATATAGATTTCATTACAGATTTAAGATACACATAACACTCAAAAGGAGGCTAAATGTATAAAGATTTGTATTTAAAACCCATATGGTCCATGTAGGACCTTTTCAGAATGCCAAGAAAGTTTGATCTAGAAAAAATGTTGGATAAATTTAGAGACCTTTTTGACTTCAGTGTTTGTCCACCTGTTTGTCTTTACAAGACTTTCTTCTGTTTTTTTTTATTTCACCTATCAAAGCACATTGCTGAGCTCTTTTAGACTCCGAAGCTGTAAGTGAATGAGAGGGTCGGTGTTGGGGTCATTAAAATGTTGTATGAGCAGCTGTGTCAATGGGGATTAAAGGCTCAGAGAACATTGGCCTAGTGCAAAGTGAGCACAAATGTCTGCTAGAAAATTGATTGTATCTTGGTGTAAATGTGTCACTTGAACTTTCTACCTTGAAATGTCTCATAGGCCTCACTTGAGTTTATGCTAAGGAGACCCGATTAGAATAATTGAATTCATCGACAGCACTACATGCACTATTTTTATAGGGAAGCCATCACTCAGACGTCCATAATTTACATATAATGAATTGTTGTAAAATACATTTCCCTCCTTGTAATCTTGAAAATAACAGGATGTCAAAATATTCTTCTAATACCAGAAACTAGTCTCTCACTGCTCATCACAGCATGAAAATCTAGAGTTGGTGTCTCTGTATTTGTGTGTGGAATTGAAGTACAACAATAGACTCAGAAATGTTAAAAGGGAAGACTACTGAATTGTAATGAGGCAGAAATGAGGAGGTTAAGCTTACAATGAGTGATGCTGTTTTCCTCAGAAAGAAAGGAACTGAATAGTTTATAAAACTGAAGATCGTGAAGAGAGCAAGAATGAGGTGCTTAAGGAAGAAAAAATATATTAAAGATGCAGGCAAAGAGAAGTACATGGATACGTGACCTGTTTTCTCAAGCATAAACAAAGTACACACAAAGTACACGACAATCTTTCAGCATAAGAATCTGTTTATTTTTGGGTTTATCTTTGGGTCAGCCTCAAAGTGCCAACATTGACTAACAATTACTTACAAGAGCGTGAGTCACCTTTTACACATACGCATGAAATAATGTATAATGCTGGTTCCTGCCTTTGTTGTTTTCATTTTGTTTAATATTTTTAGATTATTTAAGTCTTCTTGTTTGCTGCACTAATTTTCAAAATCATTTTCTTAATGCCATCTGCTTAGTTTCAGTTTAAGATGAAAATGACAAGATATTAATGAGCTGTTCATGTCAGAGTGTAATTTTCATAAACTGCTATGAATGTGTATTGTTACAACATTGAAAATGAAATTGGTGCATGTGGTACATTGGTTCAGCTGTACATTTGTAGAGTTAAAGGGCAACATAAGAACACTGTTTCCAGAAAAAATGTCTTTATTTAATCCCACTGATTTGTCCATGAAAAGACAAAAGTTTTTAAATAAAGTAAATAATTTAGTTGCACTGTCAACGATATTTTCTAATACAAGACCGTCACTCAAATAAGGGGATTTATTGTTTGTATTTTCTTTCCAGTGGACCAGATTTATCACCTTGCCTCTCCAGCCTCCCCTCCGAACTACATGTACAATCCCATCAAAACACTCAAGACCAACACAATCGGCACACTTAACATGCTCGGTGAGTAATAATCCATGACTGACTTTACATCACATACTAAAGTCCTAATTAAAAAGAACAATAATTTTGTTTATAATCTCTTCTTTTTGTTGTAGTTTAGGTGAAAAAAATTCTCCTTAAAATTTCAATGTTGTTTTAAAATATTCTCTTCTTGTTAGTTAAGGCAGAAGAGGAAGTAGTCCTCATTTGTGGTCCTCATTAAATTTAAAACAATTTTCCTCAACTATTTATAGTGTAAGACCAGACCATTACTTTCCACAGAAAACAAAGTTCTTCTTTTTTTCCTGGTTGCTGCCAAACAGATAAAACTTGTATTTTCTGAATAATGAAACTAAAGTGTTTTATGAAAACCCTTGAATTGAATTAAATGTCAAAATCTGTTATCGATGCAATCTCATATGTGAGAAGGATCATTACCCATCATTTTCTTTTCATTTAAAAGTATTACTTAACCTAGATTTCCCTGTAATCTCAGAGGATATAGGCTGCTCTGTTAGGTGTAGACTAAAGATGGGATATTAAAAAACGATTTTCCATAAATGACTGAATATATAGAAGTATATTAAAAAACCTACCTGCAGAAATGAATATTTACTCTGACTCTTACCACCCACTGGTGTGCAGGCTTGGGTTTACCTATCCTGCATCATCTGGCTCAGAAGTAGCCCAAAGGAATGGAGAGGAAAGCAAAGGAGCTCGAGGCATGGCGAGAGAAACTCCTATAAAGTTATCCAAACCGGTCCTTTAGCCACAAAAAAAAATAAATAAAATTACCAAAAAAAACACACACAAAATAGAAAGATGGAAAGTAATAAAGGATCAACATTTTTATTTGACAAAAATACAAAGACCAGTAAGTTAACAACACAATTGTAATGGCACATGTCTCAGTTCAGGACACCCAGTCCATCGCCATTGTACGGACACTTATTAGAATATATTAAATGTTGACATTCTACTTGAGTGTTTGAGCCAGGAATGAAAGTTGTCATCTTAAGTTACACAATATGTGATGAGAAAAACTTTTCCACTAGAGGCGAAATAAATAAAAGCTTGATGTAGAAGTTTTTTGAAAAAAGACTTTTTACGCAATGTTGTCTGTTGTAGGTCTGGCCAAGCGTGTGGGTGCAAGACTTCTCCTTGCTTCTACTTCTGAGGTTTACGGAGGTAAGAAGTATTGCATTTAAACCAAAAAGCTCCAAAAACTTAGATGGCCTGAGACTTTTTTTCATGGAACTTATATGAACTTTGGGTCCGAGCGTTGCACTTTTGCTTAGGTCTAAGGTACAGAGCAGGTTAGGCAAATTCATTCAGTTGCCTCCACAGCACTTGATGGATCCGTCACACAGAAGCTTGCAAAGCAGGTAAACCAAACGGGACGCTCCAGGTGTGTTACCATGAGCTCTGGAGAATATGCAGAGTATTGGCTTCAAACATAAGTTGCAATAAATATTCCTGTTTGAAAAAATTCGATTTCTGAAAGACATTTGTGGTCAAAAAGGCAGTTACAGGCTCGGACTGTGACCTGTAACCACAAGGAGAGATGCTGCTGCATGCTCTGTCCTTTCTGTCCATATGCTGTCAGTCTCCTTTCTCATTACCAGATAAAGTAGTCATGTGGGATGACGACTGGCGAAACGGTTAAATTTTGTGAGTCTCATGGTTAATATGTGATAGTTGACAGACAGATGTCAACCTATTAATTCATTCAGTCTTTTTTTTTCTCCGTCTCCTGGTTCCTGAAAATGATTAAATGACCATTTATACATTATTATTACAGACCTGCCTGCAGTCTAGACTTCTCAACAGCTCTCCACATTTGGAACGTTATAAAACATGACAGATAACTAAAAGACTCAGGACTTTATTCTGTCTCAAAGTTCCTGTTCACCACTTCCCAGATGTTTACAGACTTGTTAAAAAAAAGAGGGGTTGCTGCACAGTAGTAAGCATGACCCTTTTCCAACTTCTTCTTCTTCTTCTTTTTTTTTTTAGTTTTGGTGCTACCATAAGAATAAAGATGAGCAAATTTAAAATTTTCAAATGTCTGAGTTTCAACATTTGACATGTTTTCTGGGTTTTATTGGAAGCGAATATTAGTTTATCAGCTTTGCGAATCTTGCATTTTAAACAGTTTCACAACTTTTTTTGGGACTGGGATTGTATTTGATTAATAAAATATAAGGATTATTGTCAATACCCTAATTTACGCCATACCTGTTGCTCTACCTCATCTGGCTTTTTTTAAATGTTTATTAGGGTCCGAGCCATACGAAGTATGAAAGGACCCTATTGTTGTTGAAATGTTTATTATTTTTCTAAGAGATTTGAGGGCCCCTATGACCCCCTAAACACCCATGAAAAGTTGTAAAAATTGGCACACACATCAATCCCCGCTGAACTTAGATTTCCAAATGGTCCCCATACAATT
>JBAMHW010000014.1:12421324-12440052 GCA_037177495.1 Rhadinocentrus ornatus | reverse complement strand
TCTGAGGGGATATGTGCGATTGACTCCAAACTCGCAGGGAAGCTTCCTGACAAGTTGGGGACCAAAAGTTATTCAAAACTTTATAATAGGAGAAAGCGTGTTACCGTGGCAACCGACGGAAAAACGCCGTCTCGCCATAAAACACGGTTGGCTCATTTCTGCATAGAAATACATGGGATCTGCACCAAAGTTGATAGCATCGATCCCACAGGTTCACCGGGCCGAGTTAAGCTAAATAGGTGTACGAGACGGGTGGACGGGGCAACGGAGCTCGGACCCGATGGATGCCGCTTGCGGCTTTAATTTTTATTATTTTTATTAATAATTAAAGATCTTGATCCAGCATAATAGCCTTTAAAGTTCACAGTTTTTTTTAAACTACTCTTGAAATATATTCAGGTATGCTGTTTTTCTTTCTTTTTTTAAATCTAAATTGCTCAGAGCTAAAATGCAGCTGAAATTTCAGTGAAAACAGCAAGTGAAGTGTTCGTGTCGAACTGAGCAAGAGAGAAAATCCCTTTTTTGAATGAAATTGATTTAGCTGTATTTGTTAAAAACCAGTCAAGACGTGAGAGCTCTAACATATGTTTTTGTTTCAGATCCAGAAGTTCACCCTCAAAATGAAGAGTACTGGGGGCACGTGAACCCAATTGGTCCCCGTGCGTGCTATGATGAGGGAAAACGGGTGGCAGAGACGATGTGTTACGCTTACATGAAGCAGGTACCATCAAAGTTACAAATAAAAAAAGGCTCATGTTGTTTCTTGTGTAAACCATGAGTTTGAAGTAGGGCTTGTTCACAGTTAAACACTATCACTGCTGATGTATAATTAATGTATATCTTTATACAGAAAAACAAGTTTTCTTTCATGTAGGAGTAACTGAAGATGTGGTTGATTTTTGAGGATTTATTGATTATAATAAAAAATTTATGTGACGGTTTTCTAAGCACCATCATCACAGAGTGCAAATATGTAAGAGCTAAAAGACAAACTTTTAATACCTGCACCTTAATTATAACTGTAAAACTGCCACAATATTTAAGAATGAAATCATTTAGTTAGTTGTTTGAGGGGATAGTTTAGTATTGGAGAATCTATTACTGAATCTTAAATGAGCTGCATAATGATAAATTTAGGAAACCTCAAGATAATTCCAGTTATGTAAAGCCTTTTCCATAATGACTTGATTGACAGCAGCCTTTAATGATCTGATATGATTGAGTCCTCTTGCCTTTCCTACAGGCAGGTGATATTTATTTATCTGTCTTGTCTTCTGCTACTCCTCAGCAGCTCATTATTTTTTTTCACACTTGCTCGGAGAATTTTCAGAAATGGCTGCCTTTCAAAATCCAGCTGTCAGACGGTCATGCAGATGGATGAAAATATCACACATTACATCTACTGCCCAGTCATATAATCAAAATTCGTTAACATTTAAAAAGTGATGGGTGTGGCGTATGCAATGGATGAAAAGACATGTCTTATGGGCTTTTTTTTTTTGCCAGCAGAGGCAGATAATCAATTTTTTTTAATCAATTTTCACATTTATAATATTATTTAAAATGACAATTATGCTTTTTACTATTTTTATTGAGACATGTACTGGTTCTATCAAATATTTATAATGTAAATCATAAATGCTACTCAAGTCTTTGAGATTTAGATGCTATCTGTGACAGATAAAAAAAAAAAAAAAAAAAAAAAAAAGTGGAATTGTCCTGGCTCTGCAGTGGAGGAGCCAAAACCAAGGAGAAAGGAGAGCAGAGCTTCCGCCAGGAGGAGGATTGTGTAAATGTGTCCTTTAAGGCGTGTTTTTTGATCCAGTTTGATGAATGACTGTCTAGTTTCTAAGCTTCAGGCTTGAAGGCCAAACTACATACACCCTCTTCCAGATGGATGTTAGTAATCAGTATCAAACACAAGACAGGAAGCTCCACTTGGATGTGAATTTCTCAACAGAAAAATTCAAATAGTGCGTTTAGTTTGACTTTAAAAATAGCATTAGTGTTTAATAGCATTTAATGAAATGCAGTATGAGATACGTGAATCTGATTTGAGATCTGGGTTTAGACTTCAATGTTTGAAGGTACAAAAAGAACAAGGAAAAAAAATCATAACCAAACTAAGCTTGAAATGTGTCAGTTTTTGAGTGACAGGCTGA
Source organism: Rhadinocentrus ornatus (assembly GCA_037177495.1). Classification (NCBI taxonomy): domain Eukaryota; kingdom Metazoa; phylum Chordata; class Actinopteri; order Atheriniformes; family Melanotaeniidae; genus Rhadinocentrus; species Rhadinocentrus ornatus. The sequence continues at coordinate 12,437,890 of JBAMHW010000014.1, read as the reverse complement.
TTACTGATTACCTGCAGATTGTTCCTGAAAATATAACATGCTGCGTGAGAAATTAAATATAGTGGATTTCAAAAAGCAGAGTGAACTTACAAACTCACCTTTTGCAGACTTCTTTGCCTCATTATACAATGTCCTTTTTGCAGATTTGTTTTTCTCAAACCTAAAAAAAAACTGGTTAATTTTTCAGTTGTTTATTTACATTGACCCGTCCTTATCAATGAACATTTCCCCACCGGCCCAGTATATATCAATAATCTGCAACTTGGCATGAAGAAGGATGACCGTGTGATTTCAGTGCATTTTACACACATTCTAAAAATTTCCAAGGTAGCTCTTCATTTTAGCTCAGTACAGAGTTATTCTTGCTTTAAAACTCAAATTTCTATTTAGCAAATGTGTGAACATCAAATCGTTTCCATATTCTTCTTTACTTACTGTGAGCATTGCCATTGACTTGGTATTTATAAATGCTTGTATCTTAATATAATCATAGTTCTTTAGGCATAATAATTTTATGCAGAATTTAGATGGCAAAAAGTAATATACCTGCGATTATCATTAACATGCTCATCATAGTTGGTAAACTAAGTTTAAAGAAGAGCGCCCCATCTAAGGTTGTGTTAACTCCAATAAACCATCATCCACAGACACTGGGTGGACACGAGCATCCTCATTTCTGACCTTTTTTGTCATTATGTCCACATTGTGTCCTTGTTCCTCACCATTCTGAATATAGTTACTGGCTGAATCTTATGAATTTTTTATTTCACATTTTCAAGAGAACAATCTACATAGTTTTCATGTTTTTATTCATGTCACATCATTAAATATGGGTCCACTTAGCATCTGAAGTAGTATGTAGTGATGCATTAGAAGGACTTAAAAGGCCATGGGTTAAAAAAAGTGTTTGCTGCGTCTTTAGGATCAGTGAGAGCATTCATCATGTAGTTGGCCTGATTGAATTATTCTTTGTTGATGAGTGGGAGTTAGTGTGTCAGATGTTGTCCCAGAAAAGAATTCTTGCTGCAGGGGTCAATTTATATTTCTCTGATTGATTCTCACATGCTGTAATGTGGTTTATTCTGCATCCCTTGGGAGAAAGATTTAATTTTTAATGACCCCTGCAGAACAGAATGTGACAAAAAATAAATAAACAAAATAAAACAAACAAATAAATTAAAAAAGAAGAAAGAAAATACATCTGCATTTATGTTGGCTTGACACTGTGTAGTATAGTTGTGGATCTGCAGGGACCATGTTATTGATCAGGTGATAAAGTACCCTTATAAAAAAGGTGCAGCTTGCAAAGATGACAGATCATAATTTGCTCTGTGTTATGTTTTAAAAGCTATCTTTAAAACTAATTTGTTGCTAAGTTTACATTCACATGTGTAAAGATAATTTAAAACCGTGAGTAAAACCTTGCAGAATGCTCAACATTATGTGGATCTTTTTGGGCAAAATGCTGTTTAGACTAAATTACTTTGCTTTGTTACCAGTGTAGCTGTTTATTGATTTAGTGTAAAAAAAACAAAAGGTCCAATTGTATTTCAAAGCTTGTCTCTAATAAATGTGTTGCACATCAATATAGAATACTTCTAATATTCAGTAAGGAGAGGCAGAAAATGCTTAAAAGTACAGACCTTTGAACATAAGGTTTAGCTAATTTTCTATGAAAATAATCTCAAATAAAGTTACGTGGGGGAAAAAAAGTCTTGTGAAAAGCCACCACTCACTATTTTTAGATATTGCCAGAAAAATGGGAATTATTTGCAGCAATTTATTGGCACATATAGAAACACAGTATATATTTTTTAAATCTGTCTTAAGGACATCACTCAGATAATTTTTTTTTTAACTTTTACTTTTACTTCTTCTTTTGTCCTCCACTTATCCAGTTTCCTCATATTTTTAAGAACATGCAGCACACCATCTTCAATATGATATAAAAATATGACAATTGTTATTTTTTCAGCTAATAGCTCTTTGTGAATCAACTTGTTGGTACACTAGGACTGTTTCATGTCTGAAACTCAGTGCTCTTTTTCCATTTTTCACCAATACAATTAAATAAATAGGGAAAATTGTGTCTCAGTGAAAAGCTGAGAGTAACAAATATCCTAAAGATTTGATTTAAAATGGGTTCTTGTCTTTTTCTTTTTAGTTTTATGGCATTTCTTTAAACAGACAAGCCCATTTCCAAGTATTTCCAAGTCTAACATTATGTGTGCTTTCATTTATGTGCAAACACTTTAATATTTTGTCAATAAATGTTTACTGAACCAGTTTACATATTTTTTTTCAGAAATATTTTCAGTTAGTTCCCTTAATGCATAGACAAGCAAGTTTAGACATATGTTTTTTCAAATAAGAATAAAATAAATCTAATTTATAAGTCATCATAATAAAATATATATGATACAGGATTGTGTTACAAGTGGCTCACTTTCCTCTCTGCTTTCAGGAAGGTGTAGAAGTACGAGTGGCAAGAATCTTCAACACATTTGGCTCCAGAATGCACATGAATGACGGACGTGTTGTCAGTAATTTCATCCTTCAGGCTCTACAAGGAGAACCTCTCACAGTATGCATTTCAAGCCTTTCACTTCTCTTGTAAAACTGTGCTTGAGACAAACATTCAGACTTTCCATCTCCACTGTTTGCATTTTAAAGAGATGTGCACACTGGAAGCGCCTATATGAGATGGTGATTGCTGATTATGCTTTGCTTCTTAAATGCTGTTATTAGGATACAGTAAACTTCTTATTCCCTTTTAATTTTAGTGCTCTAAACTATTCATCCTTCAGGTGTTTCTTTATTTGTTGTATAGAAATGTATTTTTTATGCCCTCTGGTAATGATAATCCAGTTCTTGTTCTTCTCTAGGTTTACGGTACTGGTTCCCAAACAAGAGCCTTCCAGTATGTCAGGTAAGTGATAACCACTTGTATTTTGACCCTGAAACACTTCTGGTATCATCAACCGATAATGAAACGATATAAAAGTGTAGATAGCTTGCAGTTAATAACAAATTGTGTTAATATATTACATGCTATACAGCTGTACTGTGTTTGTTGTGAGTTGTTACTTTAATTTTAAGTTGGCGGCCTTCCTCCTTTAATGCTTTGCAAGCCCAGATCTGGATGATGTATTGTCTTGCTTACAGGACTTAATAGCAGAAACAATTGGGGATGTTGGCTTCTTTTGGTTGTGTTGGTGTTGTTTTTTTGTCCTGTTGTTGCTCTGCTGTGGAAAAGTCAAAGTGGATGTAAATCTATTTTGCAGATTTTGTCACAGCTTTTCACTTGAGATTCGCTGTTGGGCATCGTTTCAGGCACTTCGTCCTTGTTCTGAGATTTGTTTATAATAATTGTTTCTGGCCCTTCCCAGTTTGAGCTAACTTTTCAACCAATCAGGATTTCACCTGTAGGTAGCATCATCTCCAAGGACTATGAACTCTTAAATCTTTAGTGAAGTCCACATCTGTTCATCTGTGTTGGAAAAAAAAATATACAAAATGCTTCATTCTTAAGTGGCTGAGAATGATGTAGATGCCTACCACGAATGGGGCCAATGACACCACAATATAACACAATGACATATTTCTTTTTTTCTTCTTGTACATTTGGAGCTTGATTAGGCCTGTCACAATAACAAATTTTGCTGTGCGATAAATTTTCTCAGAAATTATCTTGATAAGCGATCATATTGCGCAAAGCAATAATGTTGTCATTTTGAGTATATTAAATTATTTTACACACACATACCTCAAGGCACATGTTATTTCTATAATACTGTGTTGTGTTGTATCCAAACTGAAAGTGGAACTCATAGCAACATTAAACAAAAGCAACATGAAAAATGGTTTTATTTGATAAAGTGTTAATGTCTGAATTCATTAAGTAAAACCTAATCAGACTCCTCCCTCTCTACTCTTGGTGCTTTTACACAGTCCTTGAAGTCTGGCCTCCTGCCCCTAACAGTCCTTGTGCCACAGCATTACAGCCTTAGTGGGATCATACTCCCTGATTTCTGCTTTTTATTTTATTGTTTAAAAAATAAAGTTAACAAAAATTGATAATACATTTAAACCTTATTGATCCGATACATAATAAATCAGTATAATTGAATTAAAATAGCGTATCAATAAACATAAAAGCTGATTTATAATAATAATGAACTTATTAACTGATCAACATAATAATAAGAATCATTATTATTGATCAGTTAATCGGTTGACAGCTGTTCGTCGTCTTGCGGATTTACGTCACCCCTCAGGTTGAAAACAGCTAAGCTAAGCTAACAGGCTAACAGAGTGCTGCTGTGCTGACAGCGCGGCACGCCTGTGTTACCGCCTACAGTGGGCACGTGAGAAGCGAGCGGAACCGGGCCGTGAAGCAGCCAGGAAGCGCCGGTATATATATAAACCATCACTTTTTACTGAACTTTCAGGGCTGTATGCCCTGCTGATTTATCCTCCAGTTCACCGAGCTTTCTTCTGGAAAGCTGGCCGGCTCCTGCTAAAAATCTCCACATATTTACCCTACTTGGTTAGTCTCAGCTAAATGGTAAACAGAACTGAAATAGTGAGAGCGCGCTCTCTCGTGTCACGTGCGAGTGTTTGCGCCAGTGTATGTTTGTCTACCTGCGCGTCCTTCATACATGCAGACAGCAGAAGAACATAAAGAAGAAATCCACCAAAAGAAAGACTGAAAAACATGACTAGTTTGGTACAAACATTTATTCGCCATTTGGCGGATAGGCCTCTGAGATTAACTCGCCAAACGGAAAAGTCACTCGCATTTGGCGTCTGGCGAGTGTTAATTTCGGACCCTGCATGTCACCTGCTGTCATAAAATAATAGGTTAATGTATATTTTCCTTTTACTTGTAAGATTTGAAATGTAGGAATATCATTGTTAGATTAGGCTCTATTTAGTCAGAAAAACATCTCATGTTTGGTGATCTTCCAGCTGTGATTGGCTGTTCTGCTTTCAAAGCATCACATCGCAAATCAAAACCTACATTTGTCATCTTATTAATTAAGAAGTCACAGAGGAACTTCACCGCATCCTGTGGTCTGCCTAGTCAGATACAGGCTGTGTTGCAATGCTGCCAGCACTTGACACGCATCCTATGACACGCCACAACTAGGCACTGTTGGTGTGTTTTTTGCTTTTTTTTTTTAAAGACTGACACAGGGCGTTTCCCAGGTTCAAAGAGTAATCAGTTTGTTTGTAGGTGGTATTGAGATTAATTTAATCAGTTTGACTAAGAGAGATCAAAGACACAGAAAGTTGAAGCCTTCATATCGCATCGAAGCATTCACCTGCTGCCCTGAATGACTTTAGTGTTGTGTAAACTGTCTGTAGGTAAACTTTTCTAAAACCTCAGATGACATGGGGTAAACACAAGTGACTCCTCCATTGCTTATACAGGATAATATTCAGTTTTAATGCCACCCTTGCAGCAATCATGCTATAACTAAAGTTACTTTGATCACATTTACAAGCTTCATTTACCAGATTTGATGTGTTTGAGTATTTAATCTCTGTGGATTTAATTAGGGTTTGCTGACTAACACACACTCACTCAATATACCATCAAAACCTAATAAAGATATGTAGTGTATTCAAATGTTGTTGTTTTTTAAATTAACTAAATAAAAATTTTCTGCTAGGTCATTAAGACTGGAATTATATTTCTTTTGACATCAGGTTTCTTAACTTTGTTTACTTTGAAGGAATTATATGAGCTTTTGTTTATGCAAGGTTGACTGCATATTTATTGGTATTTATTGGTATATAGTTGTATTTATTGCATTCTGTTTGATGTAAAATTGTTGTCTAGATAACTGATGTATTGTACAAGACTAAATCAAGACAAGATCAAAGACATTTAAATACACAAGGCTTAAAGTATTCCGCCACCGCACCAGTTCTCTGGCATGCTGAGTTTTTGTGGCGAGAAAAATATAAGACAGTTTGATGACTTGATGTATGCAGTAATTGGGACTATAGTCACATTAAGTTAATCTACCAATGGTGTAAGAGGAATGCAGCTTTGTTTTCAATAAATCTCACCACTAACCAATCAGAAGTTGAGCAGGGCTTGGAAACTGATGAATCCTAGACCTCTGATATGATGGAGTAAAAACGTTTGTGAATAGTTTGTAAATGTAGGCTATGTCGTCATTTTTGTTGGTGAAGTGGAATGAGGTAAATAGTGGAGCCTGGAGAAGCCGTCCTAATCGATGAGGGACCAATTAATAATGTTTTATAAGATGCATCCTCTAATACACTTTAAGAACTAAACTGTAAGGGGGGTGGGGCTACCGTACAGGGTTAGAAATGACATGCCATCTTTTAAGATTCAGGATTTTTAAAGTCCTACCTTCTCATTTACCTAATCATCTAGCTAGTCATCACTGCCACAGCTTAAAGTATTCTGACACTGCATGTAGAATTACTCAGAGGCCAAAACTTTTTATCTTGTATATAAACGATCTAGTTAATGTTTCTCAGCTTTTAAACTGCTTTCTGTTTGCAGATGATACAACTTTTCTTCACTCGTAGGATAACTTTACACAGGCCATTAAAATGTAGGAAAGGGAATTAGTGAAGTGTCTGCAGCAAAAAGCTGCTCCGTAGTGTCATTTTGCAACTGTAGTTTCCTTTGCTTTGTTGCCATGTGGTAACAAGGAAAAAGAGGTGACTGCTGCCATTGTATAATCTGTGAGCACTGTGCAAGCCCTCCTGTCAATCATGATGATTTGTTAAGCATCAGAATACCATTTTCTGTCCCAGCATGCAACTTCTACATCAAGAACAGCTGAAGAAAATGCAAATGGATATGTATTCCCGTGGGCTTTTTTTTGTTTTTGGAAATATTGTGATGTGATTACAAACTGTTTTTTCTTTTCTTTTTTTTAACTTTTCTATTAATCTCGTGTTGCTTGATGGAGAAAACTAACCCCCAGGAGATTTTGGTTGTTATATCAAAAGTAGCCACTGCAGCAAACAATTCACCATACTTTGCTTTCATAAGAATTTTATACATTTCTGTCAGGTGGATGAGCAGAAAGCCAGATCCTTCAGCTCAGGATTATATAAGATTTGATCAGTGAGGAATCTTTCCTTCAGCCATAGTTTCTACTGCTACAACACATCATGAATGTGAAAGCTCTGAAGAGTTAAACAAGCTATCGTGATGCTAAGTATATAAAAATTTTGCTTGTTTAACTCTGTGATTAGGTGGCCTTAGAAAGACTGTCAATAGTTTTGTTTATCTGCAAACTATAAACCATGATCATGCCAGCCTCCCCACTAATGTCTTCAAATGAGTTGGTAGTGAGATTTGCATAATTTCTTTAAAATTAAATGACTAATTAATACCATGATAGATTCATCACCACACTATACCCTCTCTATTTATGACTTAATCGAAAACATATATTTCTATGGGCAAAAGGAAAGCATTACTGGTTCATGAAACTAATGATTTATTAAATTAAAAATGCTTTCTATTTACTGACAAGAACCTGCTGTGTAAACTATAGGTTGTACATAGAAAAGAGATGCTTAGCAAGCCTCTGTAAAGTTGCTGGGGGGGTTACGCTGGATGCTGGTGTTGAACAGCGAGCTAATATAGAGTTCAACCTCTTCCTGATGTTTGTGAGTTTAAATAAACAGGATCAGAGGTCTGCAATTTACAATCCCTTAGAACTGGATGGATTTATTCGGAAGCCATATTATCATTTTTGGAGAATAGTTTTATTTATTTTCCATCCATTCCCATGCCAGTTTGCATCATTTGATATAGTTTTCAGCTTTTCTCCACCAAACATCAGAGCAAGGAAATACTCACAGAGAATGTCAGAAGCTAACACACCAGCAGTCGCGGATGGTACATGGGGTTAAACTGCACAATTGCACGGCTCTTATTCTGATGCAACCTGTTCTCCTTCAAAGCAACAACACACATATCTAGCAGTTTTAGTAACATCTCTCATAGCACTGTGGATGAAGCAACGTTCTGCAAGTTGCTGCACTTTAAAAGGTAAGTTTCATGAATGAATGCACGTTTCTCATTCTGATACACAGAAACCGGCAATCTTAGTGAAGCTGTCTGAGAGCTTCCTGAGAGCAGTGCAAAGAAGTAATGCAACAGCAAAAATTCTGCTCTTTGGCTGCGTGTCAAAATATGTTCAACTGAACCATAATGAATATATTATCTAGCTGGTGAATAATCCGTGACATTGACCTCTGGGGTGAGACTGGAAAAAAAAAGAGCTAAATGAAGTGTTAATAAGAATTGTGAGTTTGTTTGTTTTTGGAGTTTGTGTGTTTACACATGTCCATTAAGATTTCAAAAACTCTTTGAAGATCCAGTCCATTTCCTGGACAACGGTGTCTACTTTCACTTGTTCCCAATAAGAACATGTAAATGTTTTCATTTAAAATTTAAATATTAAATATACAAATATGAATATAAAAGGCAAAGAGTTATTTCTATGTGAAGGATAAAACATAGAGAAGCAATAGTTACTTTGCTACTAATAAAACCAAGTTGTTGATTACGTTTACCTTTATTCTGGTGGCTCTTCCTTTTGGTGCGGAATTCTGCTACCTCACACAAACAGGAGTTTCTGTTTATGTAAATGGGATGGGTTGTGTACTATGTACGTTGTATGTGTGTGAATACGGCACAGCACTGGAAATAAAATTTAACAGTAAAAGTGCATCAAATATTTCCCAAGCTGCGGCATGAGAGATAGCCTGTCTTATCTGTGTTTACACATTTACAGAAGCTTTGTTCACATGTGGACTGGAGTCCTAAAATCTCTGGTGATGCACCGGAGCAGGGGCAACGCAACGTCCACAACTGGGATTTTCCACCTAGCCTCCCAGTAAATTTTCCAGATCATCAGCATGTTCTAAAGAAAACATTATATGCTGCCTGTGATTCCGCTGTGTCTGTTATAATCCCAGCTGAGAGAGCGCATTTCCAGCAAAAAGCTGCATGCTGTGACGTGCTGGTGTGAACGGAAGAAGACAAGAATAAATTGTTAGGACTTTCTTCTTAAAACTTCCAGCCTTCATATGACAGTGGCTGCACGCTCACCATGGATACCAGTGTTATTGCAGTAAAAATGTTCTTTGTTTGAAGCAGATTGATTGTAAAACATTGATTTTTCTGAAAAATAATTAATAAAATATATTCGGTTCACTAATAAAGGAATCATTATGTTGCAGCTGACTTTCTCTAGCCTTGGAACCATGATGTGCTTAATGAAAAAGTAACAATGCAACTATTTTCATTTCAGATGAGAAATTGGGGACATGTACAGTCTTCCATAATGCTCTTATTACGTTTTTCATTGGAAAATTAAAAAAATAAATAAATAAAAGAAACCACAGAGTTCGTCTGTTTGCAATTTTTATTTTTATATATCTCCATTTCTTTTTTCCAGCGATCTGGTGAACGGCCTTGTGTTGTTGATGAACAGTAACATCAGCAGTCCGGTGAATCTGGTAAGTTAATCATTCAGTATTTTCTCAGAAATTTAGATATATTTTGTTTGCGTTTCTCGTTTAGACTTAAAAAAATATTGAAATCAAATGGTGTGGTTGCAGGGGAACCCAGAAGAACACACCATACTGGAGTTTGCCCGTCTCATCAAAAGTCTTGTTGGTAAAGTAATAACTGTTATCTGTGTGTTGCTCATGAGCCCTGACACCTAACACTCTGTTTAGCAAAGCTCGGTTATCTCCTGCAGCACTTCAGTGCACATAATCCTCTGTTGGAGCTTTGCGTGAGACGCCTATCACCCTGCATCTTACTGCAAGCAGAATTTAGTGTCTTACAGTCGGTGTACTCTTAACACAAATACATCATAGTTCCTTTTAAGATTTTCTTCGATGGAGAGCAACTGAGGCCAAAATTCATTGCTGAAATTATACCAAATGCTTAAAAACCTGTGTTCAGTTTTGGTCTTGTGTTTATCAAAAACATGGGGAGAAAATCATGAGAGCAAGATGCTTCTCTGATGATTCTCTGGAATCATTTATCTCTTCCAGCTGCACATCTGCTAGATCAGAAAGCTTAAGAAATACAGTTGGAGAATGGAGAATCATTGCATATTTTTTTTCTCTCTCTCTGTACACTTCTCCCTGTTCCTGAACAATCTTGCAACAAACATTCCTTGTCCTTGTCTTTAAATCATGCATGCACAGTGAGCCGAAGCCAGATCCAGTTCCTGTCAGAGGCCCAAGACGACCCTCAGAGAAGAAGACCTGACATCCGAAAAGCTAAGATGATGCTCGGCTGGGAGCCAGTGGTATGTTTGATGCACGCCAGTCAGTGATAAGATTCTGAAATGTTCTAATTTACATATTTAGGCTACGTTCACACTACAGCTCAGCTTCGAGTATTTTGCTCATTTATGACTCATCAGATTTTTTAAATTACAGTCTGAACAGCACAAATCAGATTTTTTTTTAAACCCGACCCAGACCACTTTTATATGCAATCCTACATAAAGTGTATCTGATGTGTCCAAGCGACCTCAGTCTGAACACTCATGTCTCGTTTCATCCAACGTTTCATGCGCCGTGAGGAGGCGGGACATGGTAAAATCGACTGGAAACAGTGGACAGAACAATGCTGGATCATAATCTTTTTTTTCCCAGCTCTGACTGGACAACAACCCAAAAACTGATACACACACACTACATCCATGTAGTGTAGCATCTATATTTACCTTCATAAACGCAGCGTGTGACGCCATGTTTTTCCTCTGCGCGAGAATGTTCCCTAATAGCCACATACTATTCACGCGGTGATGAAGGTCGCATTTAAAAGGTAATATGAACAACCACGCAAAAATATCACATTCCAGTAAAAAAAATCTTAGTAGCTTAAATGATTAGTATTTAAAGGCTTTTACAGGGCAATGCACACACTGATTAACATTTTGTCTGTGTGAACCAACATTTTTAATTAACTTTGTTGCTCTTTAAATTTAGCTTAGCTGGTATGTTTATATTTATATATGAAAAAAATATATACCAGTTTCCAGAGGATCAAGCTGCTTGTAGCTATAGATGACTTTTTATTCATTTATTTTCTTTTATGGCAGGGGGAAACTCTGAGAAACGGTTTAGATAAACAATTATTTTAAACATATAGATAATGAGTAAATACAGATTGCACACATTGTTCAGCTTTGTGTTTATTATCCAGAGCAGCTTCTGTCTTCTTGTTAGCCTTGGATGATATGTCTAATTTATGGATCCAGACCATGTCCACACAAAGACGAGTTTAGCTGCATCTGTTTTTTAACCATTTGAATGTTTTGTCTGCATGGAACCAGGATTTTGGGAGCCCAAAAATTCACATTTTTAAAACTGGGTCCCAAAATGAATAAAACTGAAAATACCACTGTTTAATCCCCGTGTTTACAACCCGTATGCCGCTTTCCTGAACGGATGGCACCTAAGCTCCTCCTCTCCCTCACCCACATGGCATACCGCCAACAGCTACAAAAATGGCGGATTACAGTGGTGTCATTCTGCAGAAGCTACTGAGCCAAAATACACACAAATGTCTTCTTTTTCATTTGTTTTACATCACACTTCTCAATGCACATGCTCCGTGTCTTATTCTCTGGTCTTAGTTACTGTCTTGCAGCGTTGCAGTGCCACATACATGCTTGACACGTATACTGCAGCATTTTCAGTGGTTTTGTGTGGACACATTACTTGTAACAATTGCCTCTTCACAGAAAACCTTTTTCAAATGAAATCGGTTTAATCTTTACATAGATGTAGTCTCAAACTGTCTGCAATGTGTGGTGTTTGTTTATGTTTTTATAAGAGTCGTATCGTAATGTTGGTTGTTTTGCATCTTGTATTAACAGGTGCCCTTGGACGAAGGCTTAAATAAAACTATTCAGTACTTCAGTCGAGAACTGGAGCACCAGGCCAACAACCAGTACATCCCCAAACCTAAAGCTGCGCGCATGAAGAAAGGAAGACCCAGACACAACTGATACCGAGTTTTCCTCCATGCACTTCTCTGCAAAACCAAGAAAGACGACTCCTCAAAGAGCTAAGTAACTTTTCGACGTTCCCTGCTGAGGTGTGCACTTTTGGAGAAGAGAGTCCTTTTGTGTTTTTTCTTTTTAAGAAGCAGAAACGACTTTTTCCTTAAACTCTCCCTTAAAAGCTGGCGTTGCCTTGTGTCGGTGCTGCAGCTGTGTTGGTAATGAGGCCTTCCTTGCCCGAACTTACTATGAATTATTGACAATGAATCAAAGAGGCAACAAACGGAAGCAAGAACAAGAATCTTTTTTGTGAATTTTGTGCTTTTGCTATTTAATGCTCTGCCAATGAGAATCCTGCAGACAGCTCAGACTGTGCAGCCCTACTTTGTGTTTATTTTATCTTTTCATGGCATTTTGTGTCCACAGATGACCTGCCTGAGCTTTTTCTTTCCACTGGATGTTCTGTTTTTCTCATCAATGGCATACCAACTTACACTACAGGACTGGAAAAATCTTGTAGAAAGACTGTTACAGCATCGTCATGTCTTTTTTTTTAAGACATTGTTGTGTTTGTGAAATCTCATGTCAGGATGTGAGTTATTTTATTGATGTGAAAATGATATTTTAATAAAATATTTCCAATAGTTTGTGTGGGATATTGTCTATTATTTGGTAGTTTTAAAGGAAACAACAAGAGACAGAGACATTTCTGACATACATCTTTATTTACAACCAGAAGCAGAGACAAAACTAAAAGACTTCTGTATTAGGCCACTATTTTTTTTGGGGTTACAAAGTTGAAAAAGGAGAGCTGAAAGTTGTTTACATTGATAGGTGTATAGACAGTCTAGATAAAACTCTTGGAGAGCTCGGCAGGTGGGAAAGACGACCACATCACATTATTCTCTAACTCCATGTGATGTCCTCCAAAGTCATGGGAACAATGGACAAAGTGTGCTGTGACTGGTGTTAGTAGTAGTCATAGTTGACATTCGCACCATGTCTGTAAGAAGAAGGGTCACGCGGGCCATTGGGGGAGTTTTCATCGTAGTGATGCTGACGGCCTTGGTCGTTTGCACGTGCGTAGTCCCTCCAGTAGGACAGGTCAGTCTCCAGCCTCTGATGAGAAAAAAACACCACAGACATGACATGACAACTATCTGCCTGATAGACATAGCTGATGAGATGCCCACTAAGACTGTCAGCAGGCATAGACATGAATGAAAGACAAACATTGAAAAGGCCAATCCTTTGACAGCTGTGGCCTTTTAAGGTAGCAACAGCAAATGGCATATGCGCCGTGTGGCTGGTGGAGAAATACTGCAATAGTTGGCAAAACACATGCTGTTAGCTGTCAGAAATTGTGGACAGTGGGGGGTTATTTAGTGCACTTCCCTCTCTGCTCTCGTTATCTCTTCTTTCCATTCCTTACTGTCCCCACTGAATTCATAAAAGTCAATGACCTGAAAGAAGACTCTTATCTGGCCGTATATATATTTGTGTGTGAGAGGAAATTCGTGTTTTCGTGTGTTAAGCTCAAAGCTGTATTTATTCATTCACCCAAGTAACTGCATTTTGGGGATAAGTGGTGCTTTAAAAACTGTCTTTGAGATGTCAGACCAGACTGATGCTTTCTCCCCATTTTTATTACCTCTATGCAGTTTGGGTAAAGATTCACACTTTTATCTTTTACTTTCTGATTTCTATATAGATTTTAATGAGGATTTAATTCAACTGCATAGTTAAACTTTTTTATTTTATGTAAAGCCCTTGGACAACCCGTTTATAACTTGAATAATAACAATCAATGCAGGTTTTTGTGGTCAAAATACTTCAGCATTCAACACCATATTTGGGCTGTGAGGTGAGGTGTGATCACATTTAACAGACAGGGGTTTATTAAAGAAAACCCTTTTTGTTCTGCTCAGCTTTGCCAGAAACTCAAGTCTTAGAGTTGGATGACACAAGTTGCATTAGTCAAGAATATTAAACAGCCTTTGTCATCACAGCCATAGCTTTAAGTGCATCTTGTTGCATGGAGACATGAAAAAAAGCCTAAAATGGACCCCTCACCTGCTCATCAAATCCCATGTACATAAACTGCATAATCCACTGCTGGACATCTGATCTGCTGCGATCCCAAATGTTCCTCTTGGTTCTGCTCAGCTTTGCCAGGAATTCTTGGGCCTTGGAAGGAGGAACCGCAACAGAAGACTTTGATGAAGCCTCGCCAGCTTTTGCAACTGGGTGGAAGAGATTACCCAGTTAAGGCAAAATATTAAAAAGTTGCCATTTCTTCTCAAAAGTTTTCTGACACTGAGGATACCAAGCAGTTAAGAATTTCACCTGTTATTTAGTCTTTTCTGCAATCAGTACAATGCTATTTTTTCCTCTAAATTCTCCACACATTCTCTCTTGTGGTCTGTTTAGGACAACACAAAAGCCAGTACAATCAGAGTACTTTTCCTCACTAATGATGATGTTACATTATTTACATAAGTTTATTATTTTACAAAATAATAAAGGAGCTTTGCCAAAACCACTGATACAACCATCACAAATTCTTAGCTTGTTGCTGATGAAGGTTTGGTCCTTTTCCTCTTTGGTCTGAAGCATCTATTTGCTCCAAAGGAGATCAGAAACATTGATTGTTCTCAGTCTGACCATTATGTTTCCACTGTGACGTTCTATCCCAGGTGCCTCTACGCTCAGAGAAGTCGATACATAAGATTTAATTTAGCCCTTTTAAGTTCAAATTGGCACTTGTGAGTGAAACTCTGTTGTAGTGCTTGACAGAAGTTTCCCACAGGTTTCTCCTTTGCCCATTTGGTTATATCGGCTATTGATGATTGTTGTTTTTTGATCATCTAAGGGGCTGGAATTTACTTGGCTTACTCCCTTGCTCTTTATGGTCTGAAACTCCTCCAGACTGCTTGAATGGCTAAATGATATTCATCACTGCAGAGGGACAAATTTTCAAATCATTTTCTTCCAGGAATACAGTTTGTCAAACAGTTCAATGACTTTTTTCCACATTTGATGGCAAACCAGAGATCCTCTGCCCATCTTTTTCCTCAAAGACCTGTAAATAATGATGATGTTGGACCAAATCATGGTTACTATCACCAGCTTGAAATAACATACTTTTCCTCCTCTCTTTAAAGGCTCCTAATTGTCCCTGTCTCAACCTTTTTGGGGGAATATATTGCAAGTAAAATTAAGTTAATGCAGGAATCATTTTAGCATTTTCATTACAGTTTAGTCTTATTTGGGGTTGTATGTGAAACTGTTACCATCTCTTTTCTTTAGGATCTTGTGTAATTGGCTGTCACTGGATACATCTGTAAAAGAGAGAAAAGAGATATATCAAGGGTTAGTTAGACTTTAGCTACACATGGCTAAATCAGACGTCACTGGTGGCTGAATTATTATAATCTTTTTTGGTCATTATCACAGAGGTTCATCCATTCTGAGCAAGAATAACTCTGAACACATGCTGGACAACAAAGTAGAAATATTTAGTTACTAATTTGTAGGTGTTTGTAATTTACTTGAGTACATATTTTAACTTTTCACCTTTAAAAGTTCATCTTTTTGAACTTTCTACATCTGACAGTATCAAGAGACTCATTTTCTGTAAAGTATTTCATCAAAACTGTTCTTGTTTTATATTTTACACAATTGTGTGCCTTTCAAGATACATTTAAAACCGCTTGTATGGGGCAGTAATTTGCATAAAATGACAATTTCTTGGTTAATCCTTTCAAAACAGACATATAACAAGACAGAACCACATGAAATAGCTGCTTCAAAGAAAAAGAGGAAGCTGTCAAAGTAATTCAGTGTGGAGCTGATAACACTGCAGATTCACAGCTGCGAGTTCTCTTCAACTGTGGCCTCATTTTGGTGAATTGTTTGAAGTTGTTGGCAATAACAACTATTCTTTCTCAGTGTGCTGTGTCAGTTATTGTTGTGATATTGCTCATTGTTATGTTTAGTCTTAATGCTTTTATATTCTTAGAATGGTGTTGAACAGCAGGCAGATTTGCTCCTTAAAGGGCTTCTGCTTATTTTTATACTGAGTACGTCTCAAAGTCTTCAAATTGAACTTTTTCTTAAGCAAAGATGTTGAGCCGGAACTACTTTTTCAAAGTCTGCCGATGACGTTGTATTTAAATGCTAATTCTCTTGGGTCAACAAAATTTTTGTATACAACTTAAATGACAAAGACATGGCCGGACTAATTTTCTCACAATGGTGATGGCCATTGTGCCATATAATGAGCCATATATTGATGGCTCATTATACCTTTAGACTGAATCAAAAAGTTGTTATTCTCATATTGAAATTATATTGTAGTAAATATGCTGATCTAAACAATTTTCATAGATTGTTTGTACTGGGTTTTCATTATACAATGCTCGAAAAAATAAAGGGAACTTTTAAACAACACAATGTAACTCCAAGTCAATCACACTTCTGTGAAATCAAACTGTCCACTTAGGAAGCATCACTGATTGAC
>JBAMHW010000014.1:12405799-12421224 GCA_037177495.1 Rhadinocentrus ornatus | reverse complement strand
ACCTTTTTTATCTCTACTCCCTGTAACTTCACTGTTCCACTTGGTTCCCTCTCATTCACACACATGTATTCTGTCTTCTTTCGGCTAACCTTCATTCCTCTCCCTTCCAGGGCATACCTCCACCTCTCCAGCTTTTCTTCCACCTGCTCCCTGCTCTCACTACAGATCACAATGTCATCTGCAAACATCATAGTCCATGGAGATTCCTGTGTAACCTCATCTGTCAGTCTGTCCATCACCAAAGCAAACAACAAGGGGCTCAGAGCTGACCCTTGATGCAGTCCCACCTCCACCCTGAACTCCCTTTGTCATACCTACAGCACACTTTCACCACTGTCTTACAGCTCTCATACATGTCCTGTACCAATCTATCATACTTCTCTGCCACTTTAGACTTTCTCATATAGTACCATAGTTCTTCTCTCGGCACCCTGTCATATGCTTTCTCTAAATCTACAAAGACACAATGCAGCTCCCTCTGACCTTCTCTGTACTTCTCTATCAACATTCTCAAAGCAAATATTGCATCTGTGGTACTCTTTCTTGGCATTATACCACACTGCTGCTCGCAAATGCTCACTTCTGTCCTCAGTCTAGCTTCCACTACTCTTTCCCATAGCTTCATTGTATGGGTCATCTGTAGTTGCCACAACTCTGCACATCTCACTTGTTCTTGAAAATTGCAACCATCACACTTCTCCTCCATTCTTCAGGCATCTTCTCACTCTCTGAGATCTTGTTGAACAACCTAGTCAGAAACTCTACAGCTACCTCCCCTAGACACCTCCATACCTCCACAGGTACACCATCAGGGCCAACTGCCTTTCCACTCTTCATCCTCTTCAGTGTCCTCCTAACTTCATCCTTTTCTAATCTTTGCTACTTCCTGGTCCACAACAGTCACCTGTTCTACTCTTCATTCTCTCTCATTTTCCTCGTTCATCAACTCTTCAAAGTACTCTTTCCATCTTCCTATCCCACTTCCAGTATCAGTCAGTACGTTTCCAACTCGATCCTTTATCACCCTAACTTGCTGCACATCCTTCCCATCCAAATCTCTCTGCCTTGCCAACCTGTACAAGTCATTCTCTCCCTCCTTACTGGCCAACCTAGCATACAAGTCATCATAAGCTCTTTGTTTGGCCTTTGCCACCTCTACCTTCACCTTACGCTGTATCTCCCTGTACTCCAGTCTACTCTCTTCAGTCCCCACAGTGTCCCACTTCTTCTTAGCTAACCTCTTCTCCTGTATACACTCCTTCACTTCCTCATTCCACCACCAGGTCTCCTTATCTACGTTCCTTCCAGAAGACACACCCAGTACTCTCCCTGATCACATTAGCTGTAGTTGTCCAGTCATCTGGAAGCACCTCTTGACCACCCAGAGCCTGTCTCAACTGTTCTCTAAAAGCTACACAACACTCTTCCTTTTTCAGCTTCCACCACTTTGTCCTCTGTTCTGTCTTTGTCTTCTTCATCTTCCTCACCACCAGAGTCATCCTACACACCACTATTCTATGTTGTCTGGCTACACTCTCACCTACCACTACTTTGCAGTCACTGATCTCCTTCAGGTTACATCGTCTATACAAGATGTAGTCCACCTGTGTGCTCCTACCTCCACTCTTTTAAATCAACCTATGTTCCTGCCTCTTCTGGAAGAAAGTGTTAACTACAGCCATTTTCATCCTTTTTGCAAAGTTTACTAGCATCTGTCCTTCTGCGTTCCTGTCCTGGATACCAAACCTGCCCATCACTTCCTTATCACCTCTGTTACCTTCACCAACATGTCCATTGAAATCTGCACCAATCACCACTCTCTCACTTCTGGGAATATTTTGCAACACTTCATCCAATTCATTCCAAAATGTCTCTTTCTCTTTAAACTCCCATCCTACCTGGGGAGCATAACCACTAACAACATTGAACATCACACCTTCAATCTGTAATTTCAAACTCATCACTCTATCTGAGGCTCTTTTCACTTCCAGAACATTCTTAACAAACTCCTCCTTTAAGATAACGCCTACTCCATTTCTCTTCCTATCTTCCCCATGATAGAACAGCTTAAACCCTGCTCCGAAGCTTCTAGCCTGCAAAAAATACCCCCAAATCCACACCTCAGACTGTCCATGCCTCAGTAAACCAGTAAAATGTTGAAGTTTATGTGCAATCAGAAAAACAATAAACAATGTTTTTTATGGAAAGCCGGAAGCTATCTGGCTGGATAGCTCAGTTGGTAGAACATCTGTCTCCCATGCGGGTGACCAGAGTTCAAGTCCTTAGAAAACAAATAATAACATCTTCCATTTGGGTCCTTAGGCAAGACCCTTAATGCTACTCCCTAACCACTACAAGCTGCTTTGGATAAAAGCGTCTGCTAAATGACTGTAATGTACGTCAAGAATGCTTAAGTTTGCAAAGTTGCGTTTAAAAATACCACAAGGCTTTTGGTACGATGACATTTTTTATATGAGGAAGATTGATTTGGAGATAGATGGATAACTTTAACTTTTTTTTGATGAAAACCAAACCCAGCATATCGGTGCAAATACCTCATACCAACTGTCAAGTATGATGGTGGAGGAGTGATTTGGCTTCTCTTGCAGCCACAGGAACTGGACATGTTGCAGCCAATGAATCAACTACAAATTCCTCTGGCTTTCTTTAGTAAGTGAGATGGGAGGTCTGTCTGACAGCTAATCCTTGGCAGAAACTGGGTCATGCAACAGGACAATGATCCCAAACACAGCAGCAAAATTACTGAAAGACAAAGATAAGACATTACACTGTTAAAACATGTGGTGTACTTAGTTTTTCCACAAACTGCTTCTGCATTTTGACTAGAAGGATGTCGACTTTCTTCACATCACAGTTTGTCTTCTGTTATAGTTTTTTCTTCAACCATGCTAGTAGAAACATTAGAAATGTGTTTCTTTGAAAAACTGTTGACCATTTGCTCCAACTGAAATTTTGAAACAATTGTTGGATTTATTGGCATTTCCTTTGTGAAGTTTATTGATTGACTTTTTGAGAAGAACAGTGCATATAAACCTCTTGCACAAGTTACATTTATCCTTATATTCCAGCCCAAGTAATCCTGCTGACATATATAACAGACAAATACAGCTGAAACTTATTTCTTTGAGCCAAACGCCAAATGTGGATTTACAATAGATTCCCTTCACTATCAGTGGGTTTCATTTGGCTTGTAATGAGTGACACAAAATTAAATCACTGATTAAACCATTAAATTATTGTTTCACTAATTTTTAAAAGATTTTTCATATATTTATAAGATTTATGACAAAAGCCTTTGACTGCATCACAGTGATCAATATACTCACATTTATTTGGACCAGGAATTCAGAAATTCATCTCTGAACTATAGATTGATTCTTACTTTTTTATGCATTTCTTGATATTTTTGACTGACTTTTGACTGTGACTGACTGCTTGAGGTTTTATGTTTTCCAAAATTTTGCTTGGTTAATTGAAATGGAGAATGACCCAGTTTCAAAGGATTTAGCAAAGACGGATACTAACAAAGAAAGAAAGATCTAAGAATCCATTCGGGCCTGGTTGCTCTCAGGTAATAAGCTTCACAAGGTCAGCTTTTATATAATTGTGACAAGAGGGAATTTCCACAGTCTCTGAAGTTTTTCTTTACACTGACGAGTTCTGTGCTGACTGAATAAGACTTTGAGATTGTCATTGATACAGTTCACGTCTGAGGTGATATCCCCTATTGTCTGAATCCAAAGTATCAAAACAATTCCAGGATTTGAATGAGGAGTCACCTTGAGCTTCACAAACCAGTAATTGGAAAAACAAAACAAAACGAAAAAAAAAAAAAATCACTG
The DNA here is from genome assembly GCA_037177495.1 of Rhadinocentrus ornatus. Classification (NCBI taxonomy): domain Eukaryota; kingdom Metazoa; phylum Chordata; class Actinopteri; order Atheriniformes; family Melanotaeniidae; genus Rhadinocentrus; species Rhadinocentrus ornatus. The sequence goes on along the minus strand of JBAMHW010000014.1, from coordinate 12,417,361 downwards.
AAGAATATCAAAGGACTAATATGTAATACAATACAAAAAGAAATTTTTTTTGGCTTTGACTACTCTTGGTATGGGTTTTAGGCCTGTCTAGGCCTGTAGAGCACAAACTTTATGAACCATCCAGATGTATCAGATCAATAAGCAGAACTTGCTGTTCCCAGAGTTGATTCAAAACACAGACAAGCAGCATTTTGCTGAATCAAACTCCCACTGTTTTTCACAAAATCAGGTCTTCATATTTCTAAATGCACTATGAGTAGTTTAGTCCTTTCTGCATACACTGGTCAAAACCTCCCACTAACATCTGGCTTTTGAGTGCAGGGTAATCTAGATTTATTCCTAGATCAAATGACTGCATGAATGGCTTACACACCAACTGACAACCAAGCAAATTCTTTTGGTCTTGCGTCCTAATGTGATTTAATTCAAGTTGAAAAAAACTTTTATTTTCTTTGAGGACTTATGATTAAAACCACTCAGGCAAACTTTAACTGCAGAGTTATAATGAATTTATCATTCTGAGCACAAGCTGAGTTATATTTCCCCAAGGAGCACAGCGTTTACACAGTATAGTTTCTGTCAAGTGCAAAGTATTTCATTTGGTCTTGAAGAATATAGTTTGCAAACAAGCAAAGATCTAAATTTAGCTCTATTTTATCCCTTAAAGATAAAATGTTTTTGTTTTGGCAGACTTCCAAAAGTGTATGTGTTTGTATTCTCAGTTGCTATTATTGTGCATAAACACGTTTAGCTCTGAACAGATGCAGGCATTCTGCTCTGGAGGGGAAAATTAATGCTTAACTACAGTCGCATCCTCCAACAACACCAGAGCAGCTGCCATTAAGCACAATCATGCATAAATGCTGCTATTTGTAGCACAATATTATGCACGAAATAATAATATAAGTATATGCAAACAGTTTAAAAAAAATCCTAGTCACAGGAAGCTGGTTGTTAACTTCAGTGTCGCAATGTTTATTATTCCACTTCACTGTTAGAGGCTTGACCTGCTCTGACAAAATGTATGCAGAGTCTAAAGTATGTGTGAGGTCTGCACATTCTTAAATTACATTCATTCATCCTTTGAAAATGCAAGTTTCTGTGCGCCAAGACACTCGTATGGTTTTTGTGGAACGTGTAATATGTGCATATCACCTCATTTAATTCTTGAGCATGTGCTGCAGAATGCTCTTACTTTTTTAACTGAAGGTGCAATGTCATAGGAATGTATGCTGATGAAAATAAAAGCTGGCATGATGCTGATGGACATGGATTTTTCATATAATATAATTATAAAGTCTGCTAATGGGAACCTTCCTTCAACCTTGCATATATATAATGACTCAAGGTAAGAAAAATATTCTAACACTCTCGGTGCTTTGAAAAGTGAGAAGCAGAAACACAAATGAACTTTCACTCAAGATGAACAAAACCATCAGCACTGTTGACTCCACACTTTGTATGTTTTAGATAAAGATTGGGACAGAAAATCGGCAGTTCTCAAACATCTTTTAATAATGTTTCAATCTCTATTTTTTTCTCTGTTTTTCTAAGTACAAGGAGATATCTCACATTCTGACTCACCATAATTTATCAAGCTTAAACACAGGTTTGGAGAGTGATAGACAGACTAATTTGGAGTAATAGATGTGTCTTTGTAAGAGAAAAACAAAACTGAAGCAAAAGCCAAAGAAAATATAAATAGTTCTTACCTTTGAGAGCCATTAGAATCAGCAATGCAGCCAGCCCTGTTAGCCTCAGACAGAGTTGCTGTGATGCCATTTTGCTCTACTGAGTCTTTCCAAAAGTCCCTGAATGCAAGAACTGTGCATAAAGTGCTATACAACCACAGGGAAGGGTGGGAGGCAACCTAAACTTTCCAAGTGGAAACTGGCCTGTGGCAGTGGAATGTTTTTTTCTTTTTACTTCTGACTACAGAAACAATAATGGGAGCTTTTTCTCTCTAAGAGGAATTTTCACGTCCCAAGGACTTTTCCATAAATTCACATTAAGGGTAGGAAAAATGGAGAAAAGGTTGACTTACAGTTTTTCCTCAATGCGTTTGCCAGGCATAACAGTGTTTCAGTAACAGTAAATGTTACACACATCGATACAAATAACTGCACTCGCGGAAGTGGTTTTAAGATCACAAAATGTAGATGGTTCTAATTTCTTACTGATTTACATGCATCGTTTAAGTAATATTTTAGCTTTTTTTTCCCTCAGCGGCACCCTCAGGAGAACAAGCCTGAATAAATCTCCTTTTACAGCAGGAAATCATGCAGTCACAAGGTGGTGTGAATGTTTTCAGGAACTGCCTGCTAATTAACCCTCTCAGCCTCTCCGTCTCCACTCTGGTTTAGAATCTACTGAACTCGGAGCGGACAGAAAAACTTTGCAACTTCAGTTCTATAAGTGCAAAGACAATGAATGTGAGGAGCAACTGTGCCTTGGGCACAAACACATCTAGAACTTGTCAAGATAGTTTAGAGGATGAATAAATGAATCTCCCTAGAATCCAGTCACTTCGGTTGGAGGGAAATTTAATTGTGCAATGAGAGAGGATTCTGAGAGCTTGCACCATATTATCACTTTGACTTTTGTTCTGTGTTCCAGCTACAGCAAGGAGTTTGATGATGAATGACTAATTAAAGTTTATGTCAGACTGCTGGAGCAGGTTGGAAAGGTCTGGAGAAAACTGAAGAACTCGCTGGAGTTACCAGGTTATAGTCTTTCAGAGGGATTTCTGCTTAAATACTCAGAAAGGAATTTTTTTCTCTCTCTTTATCTTGGCGTGGGAGACCAGTAAGAATCATTTAATGCTGAGACACACCAAGCTTATTTTAATTTTTTTTTTAGTTGTAGAACAGGACAACTTTGTCTAATGTATTCCAGCTTTTGGGAATAGACTAACTATAACTAGCTTATTCTGTAAATAACATCACAAAGAGAACAAGCCAACAGAATAAAAACTTGAATCGGTTTGCTTTTTTAATGGCGATAAATACATGGACTTCTGTGTTATCCATGTTATGAATGTTATGTTCATGGAGAGAAAAGCACCAAAAAAGGATTCTGTCAACATTAAGACATATATATCAATGAAATCACTGTAGAACTCCCCTTTGGAAACTTTACCAACAAGCCCAGGGATAGGGATTTAAAGTACAGATATAAGTTGAGTCAATAGAAAAAGGTAGAGTTAGGACAGGGGTAGGCAAATTCAGTTTTTAATAGCCATAGTCCTGCTAGTTTTATATAGTTCCCTGTTCTAACACACCTGATTCAAATTAAATGGATTCAACAGCTTTTGAAGTTTCGCTGAGTGACTCATTCATTTAGAAAAGGTGTGTTAAAACAGGGAAACACCTAAACCTTGCAGAACTCTCGAGAACCCTTGAGTTAGGGGAAAGAAATTATATTCTTTAAAATAGTTTTCAAACATGCACTGTTGTCTTGAAATGATCTAGACATGTTCCAGCATGGTGGCATGTGGCAAAATGTTTTGCAGACATATTTCACCTCTCATCTTCTATTCTGAAGATGTATTGGCACCAGTAATTTGCACAGCCTATAATTTCTGCATGACATCCTGCATGTTTGGTCCTCCTTACAAAAGTCCTACTCTCCAGCTGTAAAGCACACACACTGTGTAGAAAAAAAAGGATAAAAGAAAGCAGAGTGGGGTTCTGGTGTTGTGTGAACCTAAACTAAGGACGCATTCACACTGCTGCAGTTTGGTCTGCTTTAAACAGGACATGGTCCGATGCCGCGGATAGTACAAATATGGTGCACAAAATTGGTGCAGTGTGAAAGCCAACCATACTCTGATGTGGACCAAAGAAGTGGACTCTGGTCCACTAAAAGCCGATGGTCTCAGTTCACTTGCAAACAGACTATCCACTCGACCAAAAATAAAGTGAAGAATGTCAACCGTGATAAAGCATGAAGAAGAAGGAGAAGGATGTGATGCAGAGTAGTGTTTGAGTAGGAGGAAAAACAAAGTAATTTTACCAACCCGCACCCACCTGAACCAGGATGACCAAATCCGACCTGTTGATATCTCCTACTGAAATCTGGACCCGACCCAACAATGTATAACCCGCGACCTAACCTGCAAGTTAACACATCAAGTAATTGTAAATACACCCCTGTCCTTCCCTTCTTTACATTTCTTTTCTGTATTAGTTCATATATTTAATGTGATAGTGTTGTTTCACATTGTTTTCATTTACAATAAAAAATAAGGAAAAGACAACAGCACAGTAAATATATTTTAAGGTTTATTTTAAGCAGAACTTGCTATTAACATTTTGGTTTAACTTGCACATTGCACTGAATCACTAGACTACCTCCCTGTGGTCTCTGTTATTTTGCCACTTAAGGGCTTTATTCGTTTGATTGGGTAATTGCTGCATAAACAAGATAATCCATCATCCTTGGTTTCAGCTGTGTTCTGTAAAAATCTTGATTAACTGACTTGTGCCTCAATGCGCACACTAAAAACTAAATATGACATAATTATCTTATAACTAACTAGTACTACCAAGTAACTAGATCAGCACTGCTACATAGCTTTAGCCTCATATTATTGCATAACACACAGGGACAAAAACTCTTTTAGAAAAGTGCAGCCAAATGTCAATATTTTCAAAAGATGACTGATTAGGAAATTATTTTAAAATTTACTTCAAACTAGTGTAGTGACACTGGTGATGCATGTGCTTCTGGATTGTCAATTCTGTCCTCCTCCTCCAGTGACCTGTCAATCTGTGGTGTCCAATTGGATTTTAGAGGAGGCCAGTGCCACCCTGTAGCTTCACCCCTGGTCAAAGGATGAACTTGCAAGCAGCAGAGTGTATTTCAAAGAGATTGTGCTCAACAAAAATGACTGTATATATTCAACAATTGCTGAATGGATCCATAGTATTTTCTGTCAGATTGAATACTAAATTCAGATTTAACTTGGAGATGCTCATTTACCTTGGCCTGAACTTATAATACAATGAATGTATGTGTGTGTGCATGTGCCAGAAAGCAGAGGTGTTTGGTCTGGGAATTCAAGCAGGCTTCAGCAGAGCTGTTTGAGTCATGACTGGTTGCTGTGGAGCTGTAAAATGTGTATGTTTACGTTATCAGAACTGGCACATCTATGAATCCTCATAATTCTAGGAAACTGATTTCTACAGAGAGTCTTTTCAAAGATTTTAACTGAAGTTGTCAAACAAAAATATAAAAGAAAAAGCTGTTAGTGAATTTCCAAGATCCACCTGCTGAGTTTCATGAACATAAACACGACACACACACACACACAAATCACTCTTGTTGTCACTTATAGTTCTCCAGTCGTAAAGCATAATGAATAGAGGAGTATGAGAGGATGGATTCAAAATTAGACAGTGAATTATTCTGACAGGATTAATGTGTTCAAAGCTCCTAAACCTTCATCTGACATTTGCTTTAAACTTGTCTTTCCAAGTATACCACACAATACCACACTTTTTTTGCCTTTTTTTCCCTAAAATATTTGCCCACAAACCCATGAAATAACCATCACTGCATCAGAGAATTCCTGAACAAAACATGAAGCAGAAAGGTAATCCTCTCACGTACTGTATGCCCATGTGTTTGTTTGGTGTCCCGGAAATTAGAAATCAGAAATCAGAACATCAAAGGATTAGAAAAACGCATTGCATTTTGCCCCAAAACACAATTTCCTCCTGTTGCTGCTCCACTTTTGTTGTCCGTGTCTGTGCTTCCATCATCCCCCTACCTTTCCTTACACTTGACTTGACAGTCCATGTGTTGTGACCCGAGGCAGACACTTCAGCACCCAGATGTCTCATAAGTCCATCAAAGCTCAAACAAAGATAGCTCTCCAAAGAAAAAAAGGCAAAGTAAAAATCTTACAGTGAAAGCCCCTCCTTTTCCCCTGATAGATATATAAATTTGAACTTCAGTTTTTACATTTGACTCAAAGTTTCTTCCTGGTTCAGTAGACATCAGACCCTTTTAGAGGCTCCAAGAATTTTTAAGAATTATCACATTACTTAAAAATATAAACTGTTGGACTTCAATGCCGATGCAAAATTTAAAAAACTATGGCACTCATTAACCAGCAGTTCTTATGAACAAATTTGCTCTTAAGTCTTGCTTACAAACGTTTAATGAAGATTTTTATAACACTCTGGAGTTCTCCGACAAATATTTGAGTTCTGACATGTTTGAACAAAGTCAGCATCTCATGAAATAAAACTACAGTAACGTTTTTGTCAGATTTTTTTAAATAACTTTTAGTAATTTAATCAATATTTTGTGATTTTAAAAAAATTTTTACGATATTGCAGACTATGTCCTGAACATTAAAGCTTCCCTCAATGGAAGAATAAAGTATTTATTATTCATTTCATTTATTCAAGAAGTCACAGTCAAGAAGGGTTTCAATTTTACTTCTGGTTTTCCTAATACTTAGTGCAATAGACCAGTGGTTCCCAATCTATTTTCTTTCATGACCCCCTTCATGCAGCAACTAACACAGCCGTGGACCAGCCCACTCCACCACATGTTGAAGCCATGCAGGCTTTATGCTTTTTTGGGCTTCTCGTCACAAATACTGGAGTAAAATATAAAGTCACCAAAACTGCTAAATTGTAGGTAACTTCTCCCTGTCCTTAAATTTCTCAGCATGTGGCTCTTCTCTCTCCTCACTTTTCGGGTTGAGGGTGAACCTCGGGCTTTCATAACCCTGCCCACTGCTAATGGGAAAGTGAACCCAGAAGGTGTGAGCCAGGTCCTGCATCCCATTTTTAGCTTTCTGGGCTCATAGTTTCTCCAACCATCCAAAAACGTCTGACGACCACAGGCCCCAGTAGGGTAAGCTTTCTTTTCTCGCTCTCCGCTGCCCCTGTCAAAAAAAGACAGAGATATCAGGAAGTGTGAATGTGTTTCATACCACAGATGTCATTTCAAAATTCTGCTGATGCCTTGTGTGAGCTGTTGACATAACGGTAGGAAGCAGAGAGCCCAACAGGAGAAAACAGTGTAGCATCAGCATGTACAAAACATGCTTCCAGTTACTGAAAGACTCTACACAAAGGATTTGACATTGAAAAATAACTCTCATCAGTACATTTCTGCACTTTGTGGAAAATAGGATGACGTTTAAAAACAGTGCAAGCTTTCATTGAGCTTTCATCCCAAGTATTGATCATTTTGCATCTCCTCTTACCTGATGAGTAGCAGATTTTGCTCGTGGCCTTGCCTCTAGTCTGTCAGCTTCAGACTGATCCCAGAACAATTGCATCTCAAGGGCATTGAGGGGGGCGGACATGTTTGTTTTTCACATTTTGCCTCTTCACACCTGTCTGTCTCCAAATCACACCACAAGTCTTCTTTCACATCAGGTTCTCTAAATGATTTTAACAAGATGCCACACTTGGATCCACCTTCTGTAGCCCTCCACAAAGAGTTACTTCCAATTTTCTCTGTAATATACTGAATGACTATACGGTCACATCCATCAGCACTAAGTAAAAGATTTGCAGAGATTCTTTCCTTTTTTTAGGGAAAAAATGACATGAGAAAAGTAAAGGGTGAGAAGAGTGAAAGAAAATAAATAGGAAGCATGTCCCAGACAGTTTTCACACCTGCAATCCAGACAGACTGCACTAACATTTAGCCACAGGGTGTAAAGTTAGTGTACAGTTTTTTTTCCCTTTTATTTTTGCTATTGATTTATCTTCTCTGCACATTTGTGTCTTTGTGAGGACACAAGCAGAGAGGAGGCTTTACAAGTAAAACCTTGCTGAGGCTCTGCAACTGATCAGAGGAAGAACAAGACTGACGGTACCCCTGGCGGCTTAGAGTTATGGTGCATGTTGACATCTCTGTCCTGTCCTCTCCACTCTTAACCAGCCAACCGGTGTTCATCCTGTTAAAAGCTTCTTTGTTTGTTTTCTTTCTTGCTTTCCAATGCTTCCCAACCATCAACCTTCCCCCACCCTGTATATGCTCAAGACAGAGTATTCAAAGAGACTGGTTTTCTTAGCTAGGCAATTTATTTATTTATTTTTTCATGAATTGGTGATATGAACATAATTTAGACAACAGTGCATCATATAATGGATTTGTGATAACTGGATTATAATTGGACTACAGTTAATTGAACTTAATTGGACTGTGTCCGTGGAAGTGCCTTAAGAAGACTTTGAAAATTGAATTGAATTAATTTGGGTTTCTCTACTTAGGCAGCTGCCCCTGCGACCCGACTCCGGATAAGCGGCAGAAAATGGATGGATGGATGAATTAAATTGAATTCAGTTAAATTCGGTTCAATTCAATTTAATTGATCCATCCTCATCTATTCATTCTTCCATCCTTCTGTCTACCTCATCTATTCCTCATCCATCCATTCTTACATCCCTTCTTCCCTCCTTTATCCATCCTAATTGTCTCTATTAATAACTTTTTCATCCTCCATTTCTCACCCATTCATGCTTTCAACCTTCTTCCCTCATGCAACTCGTACATTCTCTCCTCCTTCATCCATTCTTTCTCTACCTTTTCACCCTTCCATCCTCCCCCTTCCTCATCCTCATTCTTTTATTCATCCATACATCGTTCTTGCTCCCTTATCCATCCTTCCGTTATCCTCCTAATGTCTGATCCTTTTCTTCATGTCAACCTTTTCTGTGGTTTTTGGTATTTTCATGGAATTTTTTAAAGGACTTTTCTGGCCTCGTCTTTGGATTCAAGAAATGTCCATGAGTACTAGAAGCAGATCGGAAAGCTTTGGTTTGTGTTGTAGTTGAGATTTTAACAGGTCCTAAACAATAAGACAGTAAAAAGGAACAGAAAATGGTGGAAAGTAGACTGACAAGAAGAAAAGAAGAGAAGGCAGAAGGAACCTTTATACTGCCAATGTGTCATTGCTTTGTAAAAGCCCAGTTCCTCTATAATACCCTACATCCATGAATAATGTAATCTACCAGACATCTTGCTTCTGATGTGCTCCACTAGTATGTAATGGCTTCCTTCTGATTTGTTTTTCATTATCTACACTACTTCTGTTGCTTTAGGTAAAATAAAGGTCGCTTGTGCCAATTCTGTTCTCATTCACTTACTGCATCACAATCTTATAGGCAGAGTGGACTTTTTCTAATAAAGACAAAAGACATTCTGTTGAAGTAGTCGCAGGGATAAAGGAGGGAGAGCTGATTTAGAAAAAGGGGAAATTGTTTCTGTATTTCCCAGACTGCAGCAGTTTTGACAAACATGGACAGAAAAGCAGAGTTTGGTTGTATATGTTTCCTGGTGGAATATGATATTTAAGCACCAAAATGCATGTTTTTGACATATTGGATAGATTTTATTGTAGTGTGATTGCTGCTAACAGTATAATACAATGCACCAATGCCTTGACTCTGGCTTTCGACTGCTGTTTCATGCCTCCTTTATTTGTGTTCTGGTCTGAAAACTCAAATCGATAGCTTTTCAACAACTTGGCTCTTATGAGAATCCAGATAAATATATCGTTAAGATAATATCTCAGCTGTGCAATTTACAGTTTCTATTCTACTTTCCCACAAGTTGTCATGTCTGATAGAAAGGAAAAAAACATTTTCTGATACAGAAGTATACCAAAGGCCAGATTTTATTTGATGACTAGATGAAAGATTTACCTTAATGCTGAAAAAGATGTTGACATGTGTGACATATGGATTTTAGGTGAAGGTGGAATTACAGCAAGGTTTGGCTTTGAAACTCTTCTTTTTTTGCAGGGGTGATGGACAAGTAGATTGATGAGGTCACTGACTTTTTTTTATTTTTAGTAAAGGCAGGAAGCATTTTTGGGAGTTTCTTAAGCGGTAACAGTGTTCTCTAGAGAGAAGAAGAATGGAAGAGAGCTGGGACAAGACTTGGTGTCAGCTGGTTTAAGAAGTGAGAGTTGTGTGAGGTGAGACGCACAAGTTCAGGCTGGGGTGATTTGTGACAGACATGCACCTGCAAGAGTGAAAGGGGAGGTTCACAAGACAAGAAAAAGTTGCACTTTTAATGGTGCTACAGATGAAAAGACAGAAGGAGGCTTTGGTGGCAGGTGAGTTTAAGAGCTGTGCTGTGAGATGTGTTTGGATCAACAAACTTGTAGAACAAATTCAGATAGTAACAAAGGCTGGAGTTAGATTGGAAAATGAAGGAGTTGTGCTGTATGTTTTGAGAGGGATAATGCTGTATGTTTCTGACTTGGGATTGGACCAGAAAGAGATCAAAGAAGTGATTTATGTCTGTGCTGCGCAATTGCATGTAGATGGTTAGCGAAGGACTTGTAGAAGAATGTTATCTGATTGATCTATCAGATGTTCACCAATCTGCAGCAACTTCAACTAAAGCCTGGTACACACATAAAGATTATCGGGCTGTTTTTGTCCCGATTTTGCCTCTACCCGACCAAGGACGGCAAACGCCTGATTATTGTGAGACTTATAAGATTTCCCTGTACAATTATCATATGGTCTGAGCTGTGTTACGAGCGGATGATGACGTGGCACGGAATGTAGCCAATCAGAGAGCGAGCTGGCTGGGGAACGAGGAAGTATATAAAGTCCCTGTTCACGCTGTCTCCAGTCTGTTATTTTTTTCAGTTCTGGCTTTTTCTGTTAACAATATTCCCAAGACCACCATCATTCCCTCGTCCTATATATCCCCTTACATGCTGGGTGTTGTGTTTTCCGGTTGTTACTTTGTTTCTTCTTCATCGTTTTTGTCCGGTTGTTGCTATGGTTCTTCTTCTATATTTTTTGTTAGATCACGTTTGGTCACGTGAGATGTCTCAGGATGCTCAGAGGACTAGATTGTAGATGAGTTTCAGGACAGCATCTTAATGTGTGTGTTGTTCTGCGATGAGATTATCAGAGCACACCACACACAGTATGATCGAAATTGTTTAATATCGGATTTTTTATTTTCACGTGTGAGGTCTCGAACCGATAAAAAATATAATAAGAAAAAATTAATTCTTATGTGTGTCCCAGGCTTAACTCCTTAATTGTGTCTAGATCCGCGATCATGATGTTTAAAACAGCTCTAACCCATCAGGGCATGGACGTGGCAATCTTGGTTCCTTTAGTTTGTGGCACTGGGATGTTGGTGTTGTGCTTTTTCTTTTTTTTTTTAAAAAAAGGAAATGGTGAGGAAAATGACCCTTTCATCCATCTGTATTATGTTGACTTTTGTTGGTTTTCTTGTGTTTTAGTTTTAGTTTTGCTTATTCATATTGGCACAAGGATGTAGTTGTTTTTGCTTTTATTTAGCAGGCTGGAGTTGCAGAATTATCTGAGTTTTAGAGCAGTGGGCTCAACCATTTGGGGGGTGGGCTAAATAAGCTTAGGCTTCTCCCCACTCCTTTTCAAACACTTATGTGGTATTTTTTTTGGTTGTTTACTTATTTATATTTTGTTTCTTTGTATTTTTTTGATGATGATGCAATGACCAGGGTTTCCCTTGCCCGGACGTGGGTCACCGGGGCCCCCCTCTGGAGCCAGGCCTGGAGGTGGGGCACGGAGG
>JBAMHW010000014.1:12376179-12400151 GCA_037177495.1 Rhadinocentrus ornatus | reverse complement strand
TATATACGATATGAGTTTCAATAGCATTTGTTGGGGGGGGTTTAAGTCACTAGATGCAGAAATAGCCTCTATTTATTTTGTATCAATGGGTGTAATATAGAGAAAATATACAATTATGTTCTAGTACATTACCTTTGTGAAAGATGTCTTTATACTTAATTTTCAGTTGCCTCCATGTGTATCTTTCTCAGTGGGAGTGAACCTACTTAAATACTTAAGTTTTGTTTCTAGCCACCATTATTTTAAACCACATGCATGCCACATACATCTCTTCTTAGCAGCAGCAGTGTTCCCTTCTTTAGGAAAAATGCCTTTGTATTGTCCATATGCTTCAATGAGAACCTCTCGCTCCAATCGGGTAAAATTACTAGCTTTTTGTCAGCAGTTGCCATGGTGAATCCAGGTATCAGTGCTCTATTGACGATGGCTTTTTGTTGTGGTTCTCACCTCGGGAGGAACGTAGGCCAGAGTTTCTATTTAGACTCAGACTTAGTCAAACCTCCTTTCTGGACCAGTTAATAGTTAATTTAACCAAACATGGAGTTTTGCAAAAGTAACATTCAAAGTTCATTTGAATGTTTGAGTAAAATCGAAATTTTTAAATCTATTTAAGCATCTATTAACTATTTATATTTGTTTAGAAATTGATCCCATACTCTGATGAAATCATGTTTTATATTTAAGTGTTTCTTTTATTTGATAATGATTAAAATATTACATTCCATGCTTTATACTAAATTACATTATCATGTCTTGATGGAGTCTGGTGTGCTGCAATGCCTTTCCAGCTAAAATATGGGAGGTTGGAATGGCTACAAGGCAGAATCATGGCCTCATCGTTCAATTTTCAGTGCAGTCTTTTCTCTTCTAAAGAGCAATAAAAAGATTTTTTTCTTTAATAAAAAATTCTTTCTGCAGAAGCCATAGATTATATATTTATAACCTAACAGAAATTGACTGAAAGATATATCTGACCAGCACATAATCTCATTATCTCTTCAGACTTCAGATGGAAGCGGCTGTCAAATGGAAACTAAGGAAGCTCAATACTGCCATCATGCGTAGATTTAAAGGTAAGGCAGCACAAACTCCACAGGTTCCCCTGTGGCTGAAAACATTTTTATCACCATGACAACCCCTCTATCCTGTTCCAGATGAAAACCTCCTTGTAGATGACATTTGGCCCAAAACAGAGAGCTTGAATTCCTTGACTAAAAAGGTAAGACAACAGTATAGAGCATAATGATTGTGGTCCAGTCTCCATCCCCACATGGAGATGTAATATCCCAGCTAGCAGCTCTATGTTGCCCAAACAGAGGCAGATGGAGATTTTACTGTAACAGAGACAGACAGAAATTCTTCCATCTGGCGTCGTCAGTTATCAGCAGCTCTCTGGTTTCAGCTGCTGATACTATGATTATGTGACTGACAGGACTCAACGTTAGATGGGTGGCTGAACTTGTACGCGTTGAATCATGATATTAATGTGGTTTTGTCAATTATTCATTTAATCTAAATTTGTATGTAAATATATTGGCTTCTTCTGCTCACTTCAGGTTCAACACATCAAACCTTTTTGGCAAGTTTCCACTCCGTTAGCAAAATAAATGTAGCTGGTTGTTCTTATTTGGTTTTTCCCTTGCAAATCCTCATTTCTTTGTGTGTTCAGTTTGGCATCATGCAGACATTTGCATCCTGGAACAGAGTGTTCACAAATTGAGACCAACATATGCAAAACAGATCATTTCCACCCAAAGAGATTTATACAATGCTGACACAGAAAAAGACATGCTTTCAACATGCATGCATGCATTTGTGCCATACAGCTATTTTATGTCTTTATTCAGATGTGTTCGTCTTCCTTCAGAAGTCCTATAATTAGTTCAGTAAGGTCTAGCTGTGTGCAATTTAAGTGTCTTATGATCTGAATATATGAAACAGCTGTTGTGAGGTCCACCAGAGGCTAAAACACCACTAAAGAGCAAAGAAATCCAAGGAATTTTACAAATACACCTGTAAGTTATGGAGAAATAAAATGCAGTATCCACTACCTGGAGGGGGTAGTTATTTCCCTTTGGGATGTCACAAAGGGAAAGATCTTAGACTCACCCGTTTGAGCAAACATTCGCTAAAAAGTGGAGCAAGAAAGTGAGATAGCTGACAGAATTTTCTCATTTTTGGGCCTCATACACAGGCTATGAGGACACATATGACTGTTAATAAAACTTTAGAAAGTAAATTTTGCACAATATGGGATCTTTAATATAAACTTTCATTGAGAATGAAAGGAAAAGTATAAAGTGAAGACTATTTGAGCAGACTCCAAGAAATATTTTGCCCTTCCCCTTTGGTCATTAAGGAAAACAAACTCACCTTTCAACACTGAGACCACCATGAAGGTGGCAGCATCTTGCTGTGGAGATGTTTGTAACATAAGATTAGAAGGAAAGGATGAGGGCTAGGACAAAGTTTCACCCTTTAGAACGGCAGTGACATTAAACATGTTGCTCAAGAAAGCCTCGAGTTGTTTAGGAGGAAATGTTTATATGTGATGAAGTGGTCGAGTCAAAGTCCACATTGCAATCTGAATGGGAATCGGTGGCAGCAATTAAAGATGGTTGCACAGCAGGTTTGTCTGAAGCAGGGATCACAAACAAGAAGCACGAGAAAAAAAAATCCAGCACATGCAAAGTTGTAGGCATTAAAACACACACACCACAAAATCCCTTTTAATTCTTGGTTGTAAGGACAGAGAGAAAAAAAAAAAGGATTAAGCCTCAGTGTCTCCTCGGGGGGGGGGATGATGACAGCCTTGGGTGTGGGTATTGCAACCCTACAGTTCATCAACATTGGCAAAAGAGAAAACTAAGTGTTCTTATTAACACTAAGGTTGGGTGATGTTCACCACTGTTTTGTTGGTTTTGAATGGCTACTCACCAGACGTCTGCGGGTTAATGCTGAAACATGCATTGAGATTAGTAAATAAACACCTACATTTAAACATCAGGTTCAACGGTGAATCGGTCACTTTCCATATTCTAAATCCAGACTCTGCCTGGGACAATCACCAGTCACAAGCGTTCATCAAAAATTTTTATTGAACAAAAGTATTTAAATTCTCATCACGTTGTCGGTGATACAGTACCATAGTTGGATCCTAATGATTCATATATGCACCTCTTATTTTGAATATATACATACAGTGGAGACAAGAATTAAATAACAATGCTCTAACATTCAGATATATCATAAAAGCTGAGGACCCCATGATCAACACTTCCATTGGTAAACAAATGCATATAAATGAAAAACAGATAAATGTTTGGTAGGCTTAGACTCAGAAACTAGATGGTGTATTTGGTGTCTTTGCACTGAAAGATGACTGAACCTTTTCTAAGCCCTGACCCATTCAGCTACTTGGTTTAATGTAGGCTTCCTCCAGGACTTATGCAAAGTATAATTAGTTGAAATAGTTAGCAATTTAATTAATAAATCTACTATAATTTTACTTTCAGTTGGCTGTAACTCAAAAGTCGTTTTCTTCAAATTGCTTTTCTTGTTTTAAATTTCTGGGTCTTTTAGACTAGCCATGGCTAGTTACAGTTGCTAAGTGGCTTTATAATTCCTATTCGGAAAGGAATTAACAAATACATGGCTTAAGATTGGTAACATATATGTTAACCTATGAAGAGATCTGTGACTTAAAGCTTCAGGTCACTACTTCCTTATAGTATTTAATATGGTCTCTTTCAATCAATAACTGTTTGGCAAAGTTCTCTGTAATCACAAGATTCTCAAAGACATTGACAAATACTACATCGCAAGATGTATAAACTGCATCCTACTGCAGGATTAGTGTAGTTACTCAAAATTGTTACCAAAAAAAAAAAAAAAAAAACGGTTTTATTTTTTTCTTTAGTCAGTATCCTCATGTAGCTAGACACACAAGAGAACCGAGCAGTAATGTGAACAATGTGACACAATATAAAGCATAAGCACAGACCTATGAATGAATCAAAGAATAGTGAGTGCAGCACCATCCCAGAGCCAGCAGTAATGGGTATAGGGTGGCACATTTGGTTACATGGATCGACATTCAAACTGCAGAACTCTCCACTATTGCATTAATGCCTCACCTGCCCTCACTGCTAATAGAGTAAGTGTTGTATCACTAACAATGCCTAGGTCACCAGGACAGAAATAAGGAAGCAATTGAAAAAGAAAAAAAGAAATCAATCTGAAAAAAAATCATGTAGAGGAATGGTGGAAATTAGGAGGAAAAAGGCATGAGAGTGATTCTGGTCACTTTGTGAAAAGCAACAAATCAAACCTCCGAGAGGAGGAATTTTACCTAGCGTTGAAAAAAAGAAAAAAAAAGAAAAAAAGTCAACTTACCTAACAAACTTAAAACTAAATGAACAAAATAAAACAATGGCAGCAATTAGACAGGAAAACACCAGATTTAGGTCCCACAGAGCTCTGAGTCCTCTTTGAACTGTTTAATATCGGTCCTCCTGCGTGGATTAAGAGCAATGGTTTAACATACAATGTGCGTGATTGTAAATAGACATGTATGACATCATAAGGACAGCTCAACCCCAACAAGGCCTCAGGCATTCAGTTAGCAGATAGGGTCACTGCATGTTAGCCCATCCATTACAGAGAGGCTCATCACACACTGTGTTGTACATGGAGTATCTGAGCATTTGCTGGCACAGTTCTGGCTGTCTTAGGGTTAACTGCTCCACTAAAGAGCTCGAAAGAGTTTCACCTGGTTTTC
This sequence comes from Rhadinocentrus ornatus, assembly GCA_037177495.1. NCBI lineage: Eukaryota > Metazoa > Chordata > Actinopteri > Atheriniformes > Melanotaeniidae > Rhadinocentrus > Rhadinocentrus ornatus. Next base: position 12,395,371 of record JBAMHW010000014.1, on the reverse strand, counting down.
AGTTGGTCGCCATAGGAGAGAAACCGAAAAAAAACCGACAGACGTGACTGAAGATCTGGATGTGGTAGAAACACCACAGTGAGAGGGTCCAGAGCTAAGGCTTGCGTTAAGACAGTCAGGGAGCGGCATTGGTATTGTGTGTAAGAGTGTTTATATGAGATCCAGTGTAGGTGTGAGGAAGTGTGAATCACAGCAGTGCTTTGACCAGGTACAGCTTCTCTCCATGTTCGCTGGTGAAGATGGGCGCCTTCTTGTAATGCTCCACTAGCTCATCCATGGAGTTAAACCTGCGCTGGCCAATACAGTATGCTCCATCTGACAGCTGCACTTTAAAGTGCTTATTCTTACCCACCGCCTTTAGAGATACTGAGAAATCACTGGGCTGAAAAACAAAGAAGGAGACAGAGGAAGAGGAAATTTAATATAAACAGTGATGTAGGAATCCCAGCAGGGGGCAGCCTAGTCTCTGGTTTGAAGAGCTGGTCCCACAACCGCAACATGTTTAATTGTTCTCTTGACAGGAGACACAGGGGCAAACTCTGTCATTGTTACTGCTGTTGCAAAACTTTGAGACCCCCCTACTGCTTAAAAATGTGTTTTGGTCATTGATGCTCATCTTGGAATTTGTGCAGGAGTTTGTCTGCTGGCAGATCACCTGAACAATGAAAATAGTTTGGAAGCCTTTCCCACACACAACCCTACATATACAGTGTGTGGCACGAAAAAGTTTCTATTGCACACTGAGAAAAACATATAGCAGATGCGGAAAATATCTATCATTATAAACATTTACATGTTCCTTGATTAAAGCATATCAATAAGTTTATCTGATTACCAGTATTTAATTATTCTACTGATTTGAATGCAGCTTCTTGGCTTGAATGTGTTTCAATGTGCTGCCCACAGCCCTTTCTGGTTACACATGAGGGATTACAGCATGTCCAAACTAAGGCTCCTGTGCCACACACATATGCAGGAGTCCCCTGATGAGCTGTGATTTGAGGGGAATTTAGTAGTAAGTTACTTGGATGAGAACAATTTTATGATCTGTGGTAAGAATGTGAAGTTTATGAAATAAATTAAATAAACCAGAACAAGCTGGAAGATCCTTCCAATGAAAAATTTAGAATCCGTCAATTATTGGTAAGCTCAATTAGAAAGTAAGCAATGCTTTAAATTGTCAGCATTAACCTTAAAAGTACAAAAATATATAGCTTACATTTTACAGATTTATCTTGAATCAACTGCAGACTCCCTTATGTCTCCAATTAATTCTTTTGTTTCAGTTTTAGCTTTATTTACATTATTTCATCACAATTTCCCCATGTGCTTGTTTCATGGCGACTGCTGCTGGACATAAACACTTCAGTTTTTGATGAAATTCATCATTAGGAGTGCAGAGATTAAGATTTGTGTGTGAGAGTGTGTGTGTGCTTCTTTTGCTTTTTGTAAAAAACGTTTAGGTGTGACTGCAAAAAAAGTGCTATTTAAATAAAGTTCGATTTTTTTAAAAGCTGTAATCCTATGATGTAATTATTTGTTACTTTTACCCACTTTTAATGATGGTGAAATTAATATTTTTGGGTTATTTTCAAACAACTTAACAAAAACAAAACAACTAAAATCATTCAAGAAAAATCACTTAAGAAATCTGAAGAGACCAGTTAAATGCAAGTTAAATTCTTGGGTCTATCTGGGTGCTCCTACTCTGGATCATCATGTGATGCCGTAGCAGTTGTTCCTACAGGTTACTCCAACACGCTGTGGGAAGTAGGAGTAAAAAATGCATCATATTCTCCACTTCTTGTACTACTTAGTCTGCTCTTTATCACGGAGGATTTCTAAATATTCAGACTTAAAGACTTAGATCTTGTCGACAGTTAAATTTTTCTCAACCCACTCTGTCATGACCTCGTCCCTCTGACTCACCGATGACTCGCTGTCTCGTATGAGGAAGTCACCCTCCTCCCCCCTCTCGTTGAGTATACACTCGGCCTGGTGTCTGGTGATGTTGCCGTAGTACCAGTCCCTTCCAGCAAACCTCCCTGAACGTGCTGGTGCCACAGAGTGATTCTGTGGGGAACTCGTAATAGAGAAGGGCAGACCAGGCCCCTCATCCAGCAGCGTCACATAGTTTTTAGGCACCAGGCCCACCATGCCACGCGAGTTCTTACACCTCCACCACTCTGGGTCATTCTCCGGTTTCTCCACCACCTCCATGACCTCTCCCTTCTCAAAGTTTAGCTCCTCCTCTGTCACGGAGCTGAAGGGGTAGAGTGTTTGAACCAGGTGAAGAACTTCGTTGCGGCCATCTGTGCGCCCGTTGGCCAACAAAGTCCCTTGAGAGACCCCATAGCTCCGTGGGGAATCTCCCTCCCCTCTCTCATCGGCCCCACTGAGCTCCTCCTGGACATAATTTGAGGGAAACCAGCCAACGCGCCCGGCCTGGCTGCCCCGCCACCAGCCGTCACTGCACTTCTCCATTACGATCACTTTGGAGCCCTTGACCAGGGTCAACTCATCATCCCGCTCGGCTGTGTAGGCAAACTTAACCACAGCAGGGATGTTGAGGTCGTAGATCCTCTCTGTGGCTCCTCCCCCAACTCCTCCCCCGCTGCCATTTGAAGGATACTCTGTATCTGAGCTTGGCGTTGGGGAGGCATCACGGGCGCTCGTCTTTCTCTTTGTTTTTCCCAAACCTATGCAGAAAAAAAAATTAAATAAAAATAAAAACAGTGAAAGGTGGTACAGATCCAAGGGCAACATTAGTATTTATTTAGAAATGTGAAATATATTATTCTCTGTGTTTTTGTGTTTGAGCTGCTTAAATTCTTCACTTAGTTCATAAATGTGTCAGCCTGGTGCTTACAAGTTTATAAAATAGATGTGAACACTCACAGCAGTTAAATTACGGCAATTTTCTTTAAAAAAGGAGAATCAGAACAGGAAATGTTGGTTCTGGAGCAGTGGTAAGAGTATTTGTTGATTGAATGTAGGTTGCAGAAAGCAGGGAATGGCTGGATGTCTTTGGGGAGAGGAGGAAGTTAAGGTCAGCATGAAACCAATTAAGGCTGCAAGCAGTTCTCATGGGTCTTTAGAGGAATCAGAAAGACAAAACTACTCCATAAACCCATGAGGAAAAACTCAGTGATGAATGATGAATCTTTATTCTTGGAAGCATAATTGTTACAGAGGGACACATTCATTTGCACTGAGCATCCCAAGTATGTCATCTAACTGATGTGCCGTCACATCAACATCATCTATGCAGTGTACAAACATCTACACGAATCAAAAGGTTAAAAATAGATGTTGAAGGAAAAATGAGAAGTGGAGCAGGCACCATGGGTTTGATAATGACGGGCACATCCAGGATCAAAGTCAGTACCTGTCTTACCTGCCTCTGATGTCCTAATTCATATACTTTCACGTCTTTAAAACGTGTTTTCACACCACCAAACACAAATAAGGAGACCTTCTATTTCCTTACATGTAAAATAATTATTAAACAATGTGTGACTCTCAACACTATTAACAACATCACCGAAAACACTTTACTTGACAGTTGAGGCTGGTGTCAGTATATGATCATGTGTGCTTCTAGAGACAGAAGTGAGTTTCTTGACAGCTCATCACCCACTGAGTGTGCTCAAAATGCCACAGAAATGTCACTGCTGAACAGAGCATTTACATTGTATTGAAAAATCTGGGTTCACACAGAGGAGCATGAAACTTGTTGGCAGAGAGAGAGAGGAGGGAGGAGGAGGAGTGTAGCGCAGAAAGACAAGGGGTCCCTTGGCAGCTGTTTCTCAAACACACAGGAGACCAAGCACATCAGAGGCCACAGCTGACAAAAACGCAAAGCAGGAGGGTGAGACAGGAATAATAAACAGATTGTGTTTGTGGAAAGCAGTGTGCATCCTGCTCAGCACATAGCTGCGTAAGAGAGTTTTACAAAAACAAAAACCAAGGACAAAAGGATGACTCCTGGGGCTACTTCAGTTGGGCACTGGGGGATAAATGAAATAGACAGTCACTGCTGTGAGGTAGAGAAAGACACACCAGAGGGCAATGAACACACACATTCTTAAGCTGAGCAAAAACACCTGAATCCACACACCTCTCTTCTTTGCTCATTTCCACTTCAAGGGACTGACCTGCTGGTTACAGCAGCAGCGGACTATACTCTCTCCTCCCACACACTCATTTGCAACCTTCACCTACCTCTTCAGCTTGTGAAAGGAGACTCGATTTTCAAGCCCAGAGGACTTCAACTCAGAGGGAAGTGAACTGATGAAAGCCACCAAGTTGCAGCATATTGCTTCACTCTATTGCTTACAGTGGAGGGCATTGGAAAAGTTACTGTATGAAATGAACCTTTGCAAAACTGTACCATTCTACCAGACGTGTGTGTAATCACAAGGCACAACTTGACCCTGTAGTAACGTGCTTGCACTGTAACACCAAGTACTGTGATTTAAGAGTACTTTGAGTCAATAAGAGATATGTGGTGTTTTAAATTACCCCCTTGCAGTGTTGCTCTGTTTTTAATAGAAGTGTCATGAAGTCTTAATTCATTACTGTGTGTAAAGTCAGTAAACATGCCAAAAGGCCCGAGGAGACAAATGAAAATGCAGAGAAAAGCAGCAACCTGCCTAACATGCAGACACCTCAATAGCCCCCAGAGAGCGGTCCTCCATCGAGGTCAATGTCCTATTTCTTTCCTGTAGAGCCCCATTTCTTATTTGGTTTGATCCACGTTCCATTAGAAGAAGCTTTTATCCAAAGCAACTTACAAGTAAAGAACACGTTGGGGAGGCTATATGTCCAAAGACACTTTGACATACAAAGTGGGGAAGCTGAAAGTTAAACTAGCAACCTTCCAATTGAGCAAAAGTCTCACAACCATCTGAATAATAGCTGCCTGTTTTAAACTATATTTGTTGTTTTATTTGAAGTCCATGTAGCTTTTAGCAGTTCTGAAATGTAGTTTCAGCAATCATCACTGGATGGCTTGAATACTAAAGAACAGTGGATTTCATGAGACCTAATTTTGGCTTGTTATTTTGAATGACCATAGGTGATTTCATAGCTATTACTAGAGCTGACAGGAAGTGGTATGACTGTTAGGAGGAGCTGTCTATGACAGTCTTTATACAATAGGCAAGGCAAGTTTATTTATATAGCACATTTTATGTACAAGAATATTAAAAGTGCAAAGAAAGCGTTAAAAAGTTGTAAAAGGCAGCAAGCAGGTGTGTGAGAGAAGCATTGTTGTCAACCTGGATTTAAGTGTCTACATTTGGTGAGTGTTTAATCTCCACTGGCAGTTTGCTCCACTTGTTTGCAGCATAACAGCTGAATGCTGCTTCTTCATGTTTAGTCTGGACTAGTTAACCTGAGTCGTTGGATCTGAGAGCTCTGTGAGGTTTATATTCTCTGAGCATATCACAGATGTATTCTGGGTCTAAACTATTCTGGGATTTGTAAACGATCAGAAGGGCTTTGAAATCTATTCTGACTGACTGGAAGCCAGCAAATACCTCCATCACATAAGCTCAAATACCTGCCCATCATCATTAGCCAATTATGTTGTAATTGTTGTTTTTATTGGCGAGCTGTCGTTCAAACTACAAGTGCCTTAAATAGCCCAAAATACAGCTCTGGTTCCAACACGCCGTTAAAAACATCAACTTCTCTTTTCCATCAATTTCTCTACTTCTTAAAGCTGGTCAGATTTTTTCTCCACACGTCATTAGGATGTTTTCTTGCTAATTTTTACTTCCTCTAGTGGATCAATGTCCCAGTGGTACTTTGGTAAATACTTTCAAATTAATTTTTAATTCTGATCACTCTTCAAGGGTCTCTATCTAGTTCCAATCCATTAAGACTAAATGGTGAAAGGTCAGTGCCAAATTCATGCTTTCAAATTGGCGCAAGTTTGTGTATTTATTTACAGTCTGATTCTGTTCATGTGTTCAACCAATCACCATACAGTAATTTATATCATCCTGGGAAAGAACTGAAACCCCATAAATCTTAAAAAGAAATTAACTTTCACAGACCATGTGTTATGCTTCATAAGGCTGCATATTTGAAGTTAATAGTATCAGGAGATGTGGCCATTTGACTAAATTCCTACAGAAACCTATGCTCATTTGAAAGCACTAAGCAAAATGGCTTGCATGGTATGTGAACCAATTTTTAAACTGAGGTCTGGACAAAGCGCTTTACACAGACTCATTTTCAACTACGCACTCTCAACATTAATGGCAACAAATGTGATGAACTGTTAAAACTAACAAGGACAGAAATTTTATCTTGCTTGTACATTGCACAGGTGAGTACTGACCCAGTTTCTGCACTAAGTACTAAAGGCTCTGTCCATTCCTTTAACCCATTACCGTTTTATTTCCTGAGAGATGAAACTGGGGCAGAAATCAGCATGAAGCCATTTATAGTCTGCTTATGATTTTGTAGAGATGGATGCTGATGATACAACAACACTACAAAGCACTGTAAATGAAGTGGAAAAGCTGAAGAGAACGGTAATTACAGACAGTCCACATGCTCCATAATCATAATGTAGGCTCACTGAAGAGGATGGGAAAAAAAACAGACTTTAGCAGAGATGAAGAAATCAAGCTTTCAGCCAATCAGATTCTTCACTGAAGTGTGTGACTAAGTTCCATTAGCCCTTGGCCTCACCTACTGCTCATCACCTCATCATGGAAGTGTTCTCGCCTATTGGATTTTCTCAGGCTTTTAACAGTAAAGAGCTACTGGCAGGAAGCACAATGTTCAGACTGAAATGGAACTGAGCCATAATGTAGTCGATAAGTAACTTCGTCAGGGGACACAGAGGTAATCCATCACTCTAGTACAACCATTAAGCGGCCGACTTGTTCACTAATCAAACAACTGATCACAGAAAAGCAGAGGCCCATGGTGACAGAGAAAGGAGTTAATAGGAATAGTGTTGCAGCATTTTACTGACAGATGGGGGGGGGTCGTCATCTCTGAACCCAGTGAACCCTGATCCTGGTGACAGTGGCAGGCTGTGCCACGGTGGCCCACATACAGCTGCAGAGTTTCCCTGAGGGCTGGTATTCACAGAGCTGAGAGGAGCATCTGCATTAAGCCAGACCCCCATCGTTCCTCCTCTCTCCTCCACCCTTCTTTACTCACTTCTAAATATGGCTCCCTTTCAGGGCCACTTAGTTACTATATTTATTACAATTGCACTTCTTCATCATTCCATCTTGTTAGAATTTCTACCAGATGTTTCCATTTTCTCCTCATGTCCCTCCCTCACACCCATTCTATCAATAGGACATATCTCATGCTAAAACCTTTAACGCAAGCCTATTTCAGATGCCACACTGCCTACAATTTTTTTTGGGGGGGTTCTGGTCACTAAATTCCACTTCCTTAACTTAAGCTGCATGCAATTACATCTTAGATTAGCACAAAGTTGTCAAAGATGCCTTCAGAGGATGCAGCAGTTCTAAATGTATGCTTATGAAAGGAAAGAACTGAGTTGGTCATTGAGAAGCTTCATTATCTCCAATAATTTCATGAAAGGCATGATATCTTTTAGAAGCAAAGAAAGACATCCATCCATCCATCCATTGTCTGCCGCTTATCCGGAATCGGGTTGTGGGGGCAGCCGCCTAAGCAGGGAAGACTTTCCTCTCCCTGGCCACATTCACCAGCTCATCTGAGGGGGTCCCGAGGTGTTCCCAGGCCAGCCAAGAGATGTTGTCCTGGGCAGTATCCGAAAATTTCATTTTTGAGCCAAGTTGGCCAGTAGATGAAAAAATCCACTGGCCAAACATATTTTTACTGGCCAAAATATTAAATCATTTTACACACATACCTCAAGGCACATGTTATTTCTATAATACTGTGTTGTGTTGTATCCAAACTGAAAGTGGAAGTCACAGCAACATTAAACAAAAGAAGAAAAATGGCTTTATTTGATAAAGTGTTAATGTCTGAATTCATTAAGTAAAACCCAAATCAGACTCCTCCCTCTCTACTCTTGGTGCTTTCACAGTCCGTGAAGTCTGGCCTCCTGCTCTTAACAGTCTTTGTGCCACAGCAATACAGACTTAGTGGTATCATACTCCGGATTTTGGCTTTTTATTTTATTGTTTAAAAAATAAACTTAACAAAATTGACAATACATTTAAAGCTTATTGATCTAATACATAATAAATTAGTAATATTGAATATAAATAGCTTATCAATAATCACAAAAGCAGATTTATAATAATAATGAACTTAACTGATCAATATAATTAGGCCTTTCACGATAACAAATTTTGCTGCGTGATAAATTTTCTCAGAAATTATCTCGATAAGCGATAATATTGTCATTTTGATACCATATTTAACTAATGTAATGATAATGCCATAACAATGCAAGTACACCCTTTCAAAGACCAATAAGCTTTATTTCTAAAGAACATTTTACACTGGAACTGAAAGAAATGTTAAATAACAAAACAAAACAATAAATAGAATGGACTCTGTCTCATTAACAATAAATGAAAACCAAACAACCAAAAACAATAAGTATGATGGATAATAAAGTCTTTGTTCTGTAAACAAAATTGCCCTTAAAAAAATATATTGAAAAAATATTAAACATGGGGCTCAGACAGGAAAAACCAGCAAAACTGCCAGTTCATTAGATACACCTTAACAGCCAGTTAGTACCATTGTATTAATAAAAAACTAGAAAAAAATCTACTGCACATTGTTTGTGAAGCTGAAATATCTTCCCTCATCACTGCGTGTCAGACAGATCTATTATCCGCTGCTGCGTTGCGACACTTTTCCACTTATGCCGGGACACCGACCTAAAAGTAATGCATGAACCTCTCGATTAGCCGGCATTGCTCTTGATGTGTATTTTGTCATATACGGTAGCATATAGGCTAACTCTGTGTAATGTGCCTGCGCATTACGGGGGTTATTACGGTAGACCAGGAAGTGGGGCTTTGTACTGCGTTGTAGGCTACATGTGTGTGTTCTGCCTACATGTGTGTGTAGGCTACATGTGTGTGTTCTGCCTACACGTGCAGACAGCAGAGGAACATGAAGAAGAAATCCACCAAAAGGGAGACTGAAAAACATGACTAGTTTGGTACAAACATTTACTCGCCCTATGAGATTTACTCGCCAAACTAAACTTTTACTCGCATTTGGAGCCTGGCGAGTGTTAATTTTGGACTCTGGTCCTGGGTCTTCCCCGGGGCCTCTTTCTGGTGGGACTTGCCCGAAACACCTCACCAGGGAGGCATCCAGGAGGCATCCTCATCTGGCTCTTCTTGATGCAGAGTAGCAGCGACTCTACTCTGAGCCCCTCCTGGTTCACAGAGCTTCTCACCCGATCCCTCCCTATGGGAGAGCCCGGCCATCCTGTGGAGAAAACTAATTTCGGCCGCTTGTATTCGCGATCTTGTTCTTTCGGTCACTACCCACAGCTCCTGACCATAGGTGAGGGTAGGAACGTAGATCAACCAGTAAATCGAGAGCTTTGCCTTTTGGCTCAGCTCCCCCTTTACTCCAACAAACCAATGCAGAGTGAACAAGACAGATATGTGAACTCTTCCACTTGGGGCAGGACTCCATTGCCGAACCAGAGAAGGCACTCCACCCTTTTCCGGCTGAGGACCATGGTCTCAGATTAGGAGGTGCTGATTTTTATCCTAGCCGCTTCACACTCTGCTGCAAATTGCTCCAGTGAGAGCTGAAGATCATGGCCCGATGAAGCCAACAGAACCACATCATCCGCAAAGAGCAGAGACACAATTCTGAGGCCCCCAAACCGGCTCCCCTCAACACGTCGGGTGCAACTAGAAATTCTGTCCATAACAGTTTTGAACAAAATCAGTGAGGCTGAGAAATGTGAGATCCCCCTGTAGTTGCAGCACACCCTCCGGTTTTTGAAGAGGTGGACCACCACCCCAGTCTGCCAGTCCAGGGAAACTGTCCCCCGATGTCCACGCGATGCTGCAGAGCCGTGTCAGCCAAGACAGCCCTACAGCATCCAGAGCCTTAAGAAACTCTGGGCGGACCTCATCTACAACCGGGGCCCTGCCACTGAGGAGCTTTGTAACCACCTCAGCGACCTCAGCCCCAGAGATAAGAGCGCCAACACCAGGGTCCCCAGACTCTGCTTCCTCATTGAAAGACGTGTTGGTGGGATTGAGAAGGTCTTTGAAGTATTCCCTCCACCGCCTCATAACGTCCCTAGTCGAGGTCAGCAGCCCCCCATCCCCACTGTATATGTTGATGGAGCACTGGTTTCCCGAGTGTCCAAGACATGCAGCCGCAAGTCCGATGATACAACTACAAAGTCACCAGGAGCAACTCCAGAATGGAAGAGGGTCCAGCCCCTCTCAAGTACAGTGGTTCCAGAGTCACACTGCTGCCCAGCTCACACTGCACCAGACCCCTATGGCCCCTCCTGCAGGTGGTGAGCCCACTGGAGGAAGGGCCCATGTCACCCTTTCGAGCTGAGCCCGACCGAGCCCCATGGGCAAAGGCTCGGCCACCAAGCGCTCGCCTCCATGTCCCAAACATTTTAGCTACTGCTTTCTAACAGGTGAACGAACAGCTTTGTGCCTCTCATACATAAAGCTACTCCAAGTGCAGCTCATATGCACAAAATGGATATGAGCTGCACTTGCACTTAAAGGTAAACATGAATGGTGGACTGTGTCACCGAATCTTTAAAAAAATGTGAAGTTTAGCTGTGACATGAGTCTGCTGGTTTATCTGTACTTGAATAGCAAATGAATGAGTGGATCATACAAATAAACTTGCAGACACACATCAGCAATCTTTTTCATGAATCTATTACTTTTCCTAATTTTTACTGGCTAAAGGGGGTGAGTAATGTATAAATATTTTTGTGATTTTACAGGGTCTCTCTACTCAAACTGAATGGTAATAATACCCAATCTCTTTCATGAGTTTAAAGCTACGCTTGCATATAGAGTCTAACATATTCAAGTCATGACCGTGGACTGAGAGATGGAGTGCCGACAGCTGAGAGCAATCGGCAACTCAACAGGATCCCTGGTGTGCGCTGTGACAGCTCCAATTCAAGACGGAAACACATTGAGAGAGCCAAGGCTAACACACACACACACACACACACACTGACCACAGTTTGACTCAACATCTCTTGTTCTCTGTCAAAGACAGTATTTTAAAGAAAAAAGGGAATATAGAAATGTTTTGCTTTTGCTAAAAGTACCTTTCAACTTAACAGTGACAAGTCTCACACTCATGGGACCTCAGACTTCAAAGCAGCGTGCAACAAAATGCTTCTTACCGAGTGTGTCTTTGATGTTCTTCACCAGCGAGCCTTTCTTCAGGCTGTTCTTGCGCTCAACGTAGTTTGACGGCACGTACCCTGTTTGATTGGCACCGTTGCGGACGCGCCACCATGTCTTCGAGTCGTCCAAGAGGAAGAGACGCTCATTTTTACGGATGTCAAGTTCCTGCTCCTGCTGGGCCGTGTAGTCCCACTTGGCTACAACAATCACCTCCTCTGTCATCTTTCATGGAGTCCCCCTGTGGAGAAAATGGGATCTGGAGTGAGCCAGGGGGAACACCAAAGACAAAAAGCTGCTTCCGTAGGATTGCAGTAAGGGGGAGATACGAAAAGGAAAAAAAAAAAAAAAGAAGTGACGAGTCACTCCTTAGAATTAACAATTAATCAGTTATTTGTCTAAACTGTGCAGCTCCTCTCTCTTTTGGCCTCCTCCCTTGGTCCCAGAGATGAATCTCAGCAGGGCCTTTTAAAAAAAAATCGAAATACCCTAAAATATCTACGATGAGCAAAGAGAGCCGACGCTTTCTAGAGGAGCTATAAGCAATGAAATCATTTGTAGTATGACGACTAACAGGGTTGAAACTTATAATCGAATTAGATTTAATCAAATACAAAAAATTATCATTTGAAATTACCGATAAATGATCGAAGCTTTGTTTGATAAGAAAAAATTAAATAAAAAGTTCAGTTTAATGCATTACTTCTGGTCTGTATATCCTACTTCCAGTATTACTTGCCGGTAAATGAGAAGCGCACTTGCTGATAGCAACAGGAGATCATGAAATCAACAGAGCAAGAAGAAAAGCGACAGAACGAAGAAAAAAAACGTCCCAAGTGTGGGATAATTTTAAACCCAAGCCAAATGAAAAGCCTGGTTTTCTGCAACTTATACAATGAATTAAAATGTGACTGATTAGTTGTTGCATTGCAGCTCACCCCGCAACCCCTAATGGGAACAAGCGGTACAGATACTGACTGACTGACTGGATCAAAAATGCTCTCTAGTCATCTTACTGAATTACCGCAAAATATTTAAAATTTCTAATTGTATTTATTTATTTGCCACATTGTAGTTGTTTCTATTAAAGATGAAAAATAAATGGAATTGAAGAAAAATATATTATTTATTTATTTGCTCTTTATATTTATTTTATTTAAACAACATTGAGCTTGTTATTTTTTTTTATCCTGTAATCATATTATGGGTAATGTAATTACTGGTGAAATCGTATATAATATAGTGCAGTAGCTGCAAATTGAATTGAATGCAACAGAGATAATTGCAATAAATAAATATGTATCTGTTACTGACTTTTATAGAATTACAGTTTGGTTGCATTTCAGTCGCAAGATCTTCAAAGCAAAGGGAAAAGCGTATTTGATTAATCGATCGATTACAGTGGCAGATTAATCGATTATTAAAATAATTGACAGCTGCAGCTCTAGTTTGATTGATGCAAGTGTGTCACATTGTGTGTTACACTGTTTCTTTAATGGGAGCAACAAAGATGTAAAAGAAGATTTCTAGTAGAGGTATCAAGGTTGTATAAACTGAGAAGTGGGATAGGGGCATGTTGCACTTTTATGTTTCTATAGCAGCCTAGAAAGGAAAGACCAAACACTAGGTCGGGCCCTGGCTCTGACCCTTCAGATTCAAGTCTGAGATGTGGGATAATCAGCAAATCTAACACAGCGATGCTTAAACCAAGACTTGATGATACTAGTAAGGCTGCAACTTATACCCATTACAAGATATTAACGTATATGTATTATTACCAACACACTAGGTAATCTTACGCTATGTAAGGCTCAGAGCTGCTGTCAGAAGTGAGAACTCATTACAAAATGATCCACATTTATCCCTGCTCATAATTTCTAAACAGCTTATGCCAGCTCACAAGGCATTAATTAGGATATCCCTCTGTAAAGGGCGCCAGCCTATTACATAACAGAGCTTAACGTTTATGGTAATATTCAGAGCCTAAACTTGCATTAAAATTAATAATTCCTTCAACGGAAATTATGGTAACCTACTAGGGTTGTCACAATACTAAAATTTTAAACTCAATTTAGATACTAAGAATGATGCTCGATACTATTTTCGATACTATAGAAAAAAATAAAAAATAAAAATATTATTGTTCCATTAACATTAATCAAAGTCAGAACACCACAAACATAACACAATATAAGCAATACAACAAAAATATATTAATAAATCCAAGAAAATACATTAACAGTCTATATAAAATGGATAAAAATTGCTGTTTTTTTTTTTTTTGTTGTTTTTTTGTAAACCAGCAGATGCCAAAGTGGCATTAAGTATCGATACCCGTCCTAATTAATATCTAACTAAATATTAAATTTTAGAATCGATTAGTATCTGAGAATCGATTTTTGTGACAACACTACAAACTACTGAACACCGAGGCGTCGCATGCATAGCACAAGCCTGGAGAAGGCACTATGCATGCGACACCAACAGATGAAAGTTTTACGACAGTGACTGCAGCTCTAAAAATCAGACCTCAAAGAAGCATATCTAAAAAAGCCCTGCTTCAGCAGAGAGCAGCACAAACACACAAAATCAATTTGTGCTGTCTGTGCCCTCTCACACACACAAACACACCTTGCCTATTAGGTTTTTAGACAGGCAGTTAGCGATTACATGCTCTACTTCACCGGGCTTTGGGTAAGATCATTTGACGTGGGTCAGCTAGACCACCTTACTGCTGATGTACAGTTGTCATGGGACTATGCGTGTAAGAATAATATTTTAGGAAAAGTTCTGCTCTGTGAAAACCTTTTTGTTTTTTTCTAGTATACATATATATATATAAAAAAAAACCACCTGAAGAATGCAGTTTGTATTTAGCTAATATGTAATCTCAGGTAAGGCTATCAGTAGCTTTAACTGCAGTAACATCTAATAAACGAGCAGTTAAATATAGTCTACAATACCACAGAATAGAAAGATAGTTTTACAAAGCTGTTTCATAATGATAAGATAACAGGTTCAGCCATTTGAGCCATTGTTGACTCAAAATGAAAATGAGAATGAAAACCCTTGTTGAGTCGAACACGGTTATTATGGAAAAAACGGCACTGATTATTGACAAGAAAGCATGTGTGTGAGAAAGCAATACTGAGTTTTACAAAGATGCTGGCATTTCAGATGCAGGGAGATTTCATTTCCCCAACTCCTGTAATAATTTACATCTTATTCTTTAACGAGAAAGCACATCTCTGATGAAGCACACAGAGAAGAATTCTGCCTTATGAGAAGTGTAGCTGCACAAATTAGACCGCATAAACGGATTCCATTACTGGTGGAACAATTGATGGTTTCTGTGTAGGCTGCTTATTATGAAACGAAAATGGTACTGCCCATGTTTTTTCCAACTGCATAGATTCAATTCTACTTTAATTAGGCCACAACGGCAGAGACAGTGCACCCATTACTCAATGCATTCTTACAGTTACCAGTTGCAGTCTCAAGCAGGAGCTGGGTTGTGTGTCACTGCGTGAGAATGTCTAATAGCTGCTTTCTAACTCTACAACAAGCAGCAACAACTCAAGCGCAACAGTTTGCACAGCAAAGCATAGCGCTTGTGAATGTGCCTCTGCTTGCCACCACTAAAGCTGTCAAACTGGATTGCTTCGCAGGCTGGGACAAGGACAGCAGAGGAAAAGGAGCGCAGGAGGAGGAAAGTTGTGCAACACAGCCAAGTTCAGCATAAGTTAAAGTGCTTAACTTTCCAAGAAGTCGCAACTACTCGGTTACTTTGTCGTTTAGGTGGAGACAAAAGCAGCAGCTATGATTACTTAAGAGTGCAGGAAATTGTAGGACAGGTTTATGACAAAATGAAAGGTGACGTCAACTCTTCCAAAAGACATGAGGTATGTGTACCTCTGTGTGCCTCAGGTTACAGCAACTGGATTAGACCAGATCACCTATACCCCTTTGTTTCACATTATTTTATTCCTGCTTGTGGGTGCATGAATAGAAGAAATCTGATGACAGCCAGCTGGCAAGATGGTCACATTATATAGTAGCAGAACTTTAGATATTATAATAAAGAAGATTCTGCCAGTCTTCAGTGGGTCTATTCAAGCAGCTGAAAGTTACTCTCAAAATTTCCACAGTTTGGTTGGTCTAAATGAATAACACTGGTTATTTTGATATCATAACACAGGGGTGGCCAACGTCGGTCCTTGAGAGCCACAATCCTGCAGGTTTTCCAAGTTTCCCTGCTCCAGCACACCTGACTCAAATTAAATGGATCTGCAGATTATAGATTATAAGGATCTGCACAATGACTCAAGTCAGGTGTGTTGGTGCAGGGATGCATGGAAAACCTGCAGGATTGTGGCTCTCGGGGACCGACGATGACCACCCCTGTCCTAACATCTAACATGATTTATTTAACTGATAAGGTACCACACAGGAAACCATCATAAACTGTTGGTGCTACATGGACCTACATAGATCAACTGAGACAAAGTCTTGCTGTACTCAGATAACCTTGTACGGTTGTTTATTTTTTTGGTGCTGCCGGCGTGTGTGTGTGAAGCCCTTTTCAAACATTGAAAATACATCATTAAAAGATTAGCAACACTATTCTGTCATGCACATTAATGCTCACAGCTAAATTCAGACAAACCTACATCAGCGCCCTCTGAACAAGGTTCTGTAATTTACAACTTGTCCAATTGTCATCTTGATTCATATTAGCATGTCAAACATGCTGTAGCTTTTTTTTTTTTTTTTTTACATTTACAAGGTTAAAAACATACCATAAGTGCAGTTGTTATTATCTTAACTTTTACTTTACCTAGGTTAAAAACTGGCTTCAGGGTCATGTCTGCTCTTGCCATCATATACAAGAAAAAGCTGCATCATTGACAAATTTGTTGAATACTGAAAGTGATAGTAAATTTTAGTAAGGGATGACTTGATAGGATTACTTTTACAAACTGTTGCTGGAAAGCACGGAGATATTCAGACTTGTTGCTGAAAGGCCTAGTTGCCATCAGATTAATGGAGTTGTGCATGTCTGAAGAAAGGCTTAAGCAGTATGAATAATTAGATGTTTAACGAAAGTATTACAAAAAACAGAGTTATTTATCTCAATGTTGGCTTATGAAATTCTTAGATAATGTTTAAACAGAGCTTTCTATAAATACGAATGAAGCATTAGGGCACAGCTGAAACTTCATTAATAGCTTTCCTTTTCAGTTCTTACTGATATTATCTATCTAGGGTTGACCTAAATATCTAAAAACTGCAACTGCTGTCCAAATCAATATATAAATATTTTTGACAGTTATTTATTGTATATGGATTACAAAAAATCCCAAACAGCTCAGGATTTAACAAAATGGTAATCTAATGTTTTCAGAAAGGAATATTTGAGCTTAGGGCTTTTACGCTCATGTTGCCACCATTAACAAATGCTGACCGGAGTGACATCTTTACAGAAATGTAAAATGGGTCGTCTCACTGGTTACAAACACTTGAACTTTAGCGCAACATGTATACAAGAAATTAACTGAACCCAAATGGTTTAAATGGTTCAAACTACTGCAAATGAATTGAAATTAAAAAAGAAAAACTGACAATATATTTTATCTCTGCACTTGAACCCTCTACCTTGTGTCACCTCTTTTAACCAGTGATTCCACATTAATTGGCACCATGACATGATTTTCTCCCCTCCTAACATGGGTACTGGGACTCACGTCATCTATGATGGCAATTTCTGTCTCCCCGATTTCCTCTTTCATTACATGGAGTGATGGCTGCCGTTCCAAATTACGTCCATTCTTCCCCCTGGGCAATCATGTATGTTGGAGTGGCAGCTTTATCACTGCTCATTCTGATGCCTGCATGACTTTTGAAATGATAGTAAAACCTATCAAAGCAGTTAAGGAATCAGTCTGAAAGTCCTGCATCAGACTGGTAAAAGCAGTATCTGACAGTATGAATACATGATGATACTTGTTTTTCCTCTCAGCACATTTAACTTATTTTATTGATGTAGTTAAAAATGGTCAGGTTTTTAAGACATTACCTTCGTCTTTGAACAAAACAAAAAAACAACAAAAAAAAAAGGAAAAGCACACATATCTGTCTGCTTTTGTTTTTTTAAATCCCAAACTGGGGCAGGGTGAGTTTAAAAACAGAAAAGCTTTTCAGCTGAAAGATGAGCAAACTGGGCTTCACCGACACTTCACAACTCCCCTTCACTGAGGGTGAACGTTCAGAGGCTCTTTCAAAAGTGCACAAAAAGAGGGAAAGTAAAATAGGATTTAAAAAACAACAACAACAAAAAAAGAGGTGATGTTTAAAGAAAGAAAAGAAACGTCTGGCAGAGCTTTCTGTGTTTGGCATTCAGGTCAAAGACAACCAAAATTCAGCCAATGGGAGAACATTTCCACCTCCCCCTCCACTCCACAATGTTTGCAGTGGTTGCTTCTCACAGGAAGGAGGAGGACTGCTTTACTCCCTGCTGGCAATCGCTGTCGGAAGCGTTCGGACTGAGCTGAACAGAGTGAAACGGGAGTAAGCCAGACTTGCTGTTACAGCCCCTCTAGACGAGGCCCTATATTTAAAATAGGTCTAATGGTCATCTTCACAAGACAATGTCTCCAACAACAAAACCTGGCCGGAGCAGAACTGGATGCCATTCACATGCAGTCAAGTATAAGAATGTTTTCCACAAGTTTGCATGCTGCTGCCACATTTCCCCCAATTTCACGAGCCAAAAAACATTCAAGTGACATCTTCACTTAACTTGCACACAAGCAGCACATTTATCCAACTAGGCCAGAGGGTGGGGTTCAGTTCATATCAACGCATCATTTGACCAAACATCTGAAAACAGAAGAAGCTTCTATCCATCATTAACTACTTACAAATTCAATCTAAACTTGAACTACCTTGTTTTATTGTTATTATTGTCAATCTTTTATGACTTTTACTAATCTTTTTTAACACTTTTAATTCTGTGATACTGCCCCTTTGTTAACTATAGTAATCTCTGTTGGCAGACTCATTTTATTTTTATTTAACAGTGGCAATTTTTTCTTTCTTTTTTTTACACTATGGGTCATATTTTATGATACAATATTAAAATGGCTTTTATATTTCTAATTTTATTTCTTTTATTGTCCCAAAATTGAATCCTTAGGGTCAACGTCTGTTTTAAATGTCATATATGAATAATTTAAAAAGCAGTAATCTGAGACCGAACAACATTACTGGTCCTTTAGTGGCTACAGACAGCAGATATCTTAACTCACATAATCAGTTGTAAATTGTACTTTGCCTGATGTACCTAAATGCTCTCATGATGCTTTGTTAGTTTTATTTCAATATATTTTGACATGATTCACTTCTGATTCTACAGGGTTTATGACACATAAATTCAGAAGTATAGTTTATATAGCTACACCAAAAAAGTAGATTAGTTTCTTTCTGCAAAAAAATAGTTTTTCTTTTATATACACTGCTCAAAAAATTAAACTGAACACTAAAATAACACATCTTAGATCCGAATGAATGAACTATTCTTAATAAACACTTGGTTCTTTACATAGTTGAATGGTCTCCTGAGGGATCTCTTCACATAACCTGGACTAAAGCATCCGCCAACTCCTGGACAGTCTGTGGCGTTGGTGGATGGAGTGAGACGTGATGTCCCAGATGTGCTCAATTAGATTCAGGTCTGGGGAACGGGCGGACCAGTCCATAGCCTCAATGCCTTTGTCTTGCAGGAACTGCTGACACACTCCAGCCACATGAGGTCTAGCATTGTCTTGCATTAGGAGGAA
>JBAMHW010000014.1:12360157-12375442 GCA_037177495.1 Rhadinocentrus ornatus | reverse complement strand
CTACGATGAAAATTTCAGACCCCTCGAAGATTTCTAAGTGGGAGAACTTGCAAAATAGCAGGGTGTTTAAATACTTATTTTACTCACTGTATAAGAGCAGTGTATATATAAATAAGTACTTCTAAACAAAAGCTGAGGTTGCTTATGTACACAGTGAGCTCAACACACAGTAAAAAGTTTTGTTTAAACCCTTAGACCACCACCAAATCGTTCTTGCTCTCATTCTGTAGCACAAAAACCCCTTGTGAGCTTCATGAAGTGAGAGAACATGCCTATTTAGCACAAAGACAGCAGGAAAGTAGGGCTGTGCGATTAATCGCATTTTAATCACAATTACGATCTGGGTTTTCAACAATCACAACAATGAAATAGTCAGATTATTTGGCTCCTTTGCGGTTTACTCTTGTGCTGTTTTCAGTCGAGCACTCCTGTTGAAGACTCCTCCCACAGTCGCAGGCACTTTGTTTAATTGAACTCCAGATGCAAATACCTCTCAAGTTATGGGCTGGACACACGGGAGGCGACGTTGCTCCTTCTCCAATAATTTTGTATGAGACTTGCGCAATAAGGCGGAAATCGCTGCCGCTCCTCCAGCCAAGCAACAGGCGACATTCGTGCATGTGAAATGTCGTGCTCGTTCATGTAGACGTGCATACGGGGGCTTACGACGCGACACAAGGAATTAGAAAAATTTCTGTGAGTCGTGACTAAATGTTATAAACAAACATAACTTTTTTTTTTTCTCGCCAAAGACCAGCGCTCAGTTAACACAGTGAACAACCCAGGATTTAAGAAACTCATCAACACTTTGGACAAACGGTATCACTGCCATCTCGTCACTATTTTAATCGCGTGTCTCTCCCTGCCCTGTATGATGAGTGTTGTGAGGGTCTTGTGAAGGACTTGGCTACAGTCCAATGTTTCGCCATTGCAAGATTTAAAAGCTGAAAGTGAAATTAGTGAGATACATAATCCGATTGGTAGACTAGTCGTTTTAATAGTCGATGACTAATCGTCAATCAGAATAGTAATTTGTTGCAGCCTTAACCAAAAGTAAAGGCATCGGCATCAGCGAGTATTTATGTCTAAACACCATCCAATACCATGGAAACGGAATCATAATTCTTTGTTTACTGCCCAGCACGACCACACGAAGACACAGGAAGCTACGCAGTCTTGCGTGGCTGTTGTTTTGATTTGGTAGGTTTGCAGCTGCACTGTTGTGCTAACATTTGTCATTAATGGTATTGTAGCGATCCTACAGTGATGTTCCTGCTAATATTACATGTTAAAAATGTTCTATGGATTTGGGAGACACGTATGTGTGGGGTTAAGACAGATGTGTGGTTGGACCAGAAATTAACTAGATGGAGGTTATACTTGGCTAATCTATCTAAACATCCATCTACACTTCATGAAACAGTTGGTTGAGTTTTAACAACTTGAGCTGGTTGTTTGCCATGTGCTTGCACATATTTTAACATTTCCGTGGCCTGATCAGGCTCTGGTAAAACTTGGCGTTTTAATGAAGAATTTCACTAGAAAACTGGAAGAGCGTAAAACATATCAGCGCTGCCTTGTGCACACTATGATGTGACAAGTAAATATTTTGTGCTACTTGTGGTTCACTGAGTAAATGGTATAAGGAAAATAGTTATCGCCTCCTCCGATAATGCCATGATTTGTGAAAGGATACACAGTCACGCTGGCTTGTTGTCAGCACTGCTGCTCATCATTGCGGACATATGGCCGAGCTTACAGGCCATGACGAACAGGGCTAAAGATGGAATAGCTACTGGATTCAAGTCGACTTTAATCTTGTGTTGTCAAAAAAATTAAAAAATTAAAATCAATTCTGATACTGATCAATACTAAAATTTTGTCTAGTTAGATATTAATCAGCACTGGTATCGATACTTTTCCATCTGCTGGTTCACAAAAAGGACCAGTTGCCTCTACCCGTTTTCAACAGGTGCTGCAGCATCTACCTGATGGACCCATTGTTATTGCAAACTTAGCAAGTTTTCAGACCTCTAGCAATTCTTACTGGCTAAAAATATTAATGCCTATTAATGTGGACTTTAGGCAAAAATATCTAGCGTTAATCTTTTAAATGTTTAATTAATTAATGTAGTAAAAAAACAACAACTGGATCTTAACTAGTTTGTTCTGTTTAATTGGTCTGTTATTGTGAAGTATTGTAAAGAAAAAGACACTTATGTTTTTATGTTCACTAACTAGTGGTTGAAGATTTTCTAGTTGTATTTTTGCAAACAGTCTGAGAAGACTCTTTGCACAAGCTAAGCGCTTTAAAAAATTCATTTATTTCACAATGTTAATTTTTTTCCTTATATTTATCAATATATTTTTTATTATATTGTTTGGGTTGTGTTGTTTTGTGATGTTCTGACTGATGAAAGAAAAAGAAAAAAAAACCAAAAACAAAGGTCTTTAAGGGACCTTTTACAAAGCAGCTCGACAGTAAAGGAGTCGAAGAGCAGGAGATGGCAAGTCCTAAACCTGAGTTGGCTATAATGGGGAGCTGTACATGGGGTGGCTTTTCAACCAGTTCAACTACCTAACACACTGAACATATTTTACCATATTTTATTAACTTTCTTTTTTTTTAAACAAAATGACAGCACTGTAGTACTGCAGACAGGTTGTTGATTTTATTTTTTCTATTGTTGGCATCACACCTTAGTCCTTACAAAGTCCTTTACAATTTTCCTCTATTTTTAAAAGATCACATAATGCAAGCCTCTGTTTTAATTAGAATCGCCTTATGTCAGGCACAGAGCAGGGCAGCATGTAAATTTTACATCAATATTCCATCAAAATGATTGCTAAAAGCAATGAGATCCCACTAAATTATTTTCTTTTTCTCTTCTCCCCTGCAGGCATCTAGCAGACTTTAAATCTGGGTTGTTTTCTCTACTCCTTGATACCGACTTTAACTGTTCCCTTAACAGTACGGGGCCTGTTCATTGTGCGCACCTCCCTGCACTCTAAACACATGATGCTAGCTCTATTCTCATGAACAGCTTGTTTTCAGTAAATTTCATGACCCTGTCATCAGCATACAACCTCACTCTGCTCCAAGCAGTTACCCATCAGCATGTTTTTTCTTTTATCTCCTTTTTAAAAAATACATTTTTTCAAATCAGATTCATGAGAAAAAGCTAAACTACTTTTAACTTTGTCATAGTCTGGTATCCATGATCCCTGGCAGAACAATAAAAGATGAGCACTGTAAAGCACAACAGGGTGAAGGTAGTGAACACAGCTTTGATATGCAATGCCAATATCTTGCATCTACTGGAACAGACAGAAAAATGCCTGAGTTGATGGTGTTTGTTACAGAGCCTGAGGGAAAAAGGACAGAAATAATAAAAGATTTTTGTGTGAACAGGGTCATTTCCAGGTGAAACAAACACAGATCATAATAAAAGATCTCCACAGACATGCTTCATGCACACCCAAACTAAACTGCTGCCAAAAATATTATCAGTGTTTATGAGGGATGGAACTGAAAATGCTAAGCACACATTGTGCTTCAAGTAAGGTAAATACTGTTTGCTAATTTAGGGATACAATGTGAACAAGATAACTACTTCCTTTCAATAAGGCTCGGCAGCTAATGTCAGTGCATTACATGGTGGGGCAGTGGATCAAAACCAAGGAGCAGATACAGAGTTCACCTGTACAAACCTCCCGAAAAAAGTGCACATTCAAACAGAAAAAAACAACAAATAAAAAGTGGTTTAGTGGACAGAAATTTTATGATCAGCTTAAAACGCGACCACTTTGTTATATAAACACGCTCCTTTTAAAAATAACCTGACTTGGTAAAACGTACCAAGCTCTGAGACAAAGCCTATGCTGCGAAAATATAGAGAAAAAAATTGAAGCAAGTGAAAAGAGTGAATGGAACGAGACCATCTAAAAACTGGAGGCAACAAACATTGACATTGGCTTGCCAATTTAACTTCTGAGTATGAGTAGCTTGTGAAATCTAATAGAGAACACACCTGCAGCAAAATAGGTCTTTAATGTTTGTTTTTTTTAAAACACCACATAGAAAATTGTCAGGTTAAAGTTATGTTACAGAAATTCACAACAGTGCAACACAAGGGATATAAATGCACTCGTGATACTATAAATAATTAAGCAAAAAGGTGCAAAAGATGATCAGATGCATCTTGATAGCTGTCTAAACGTCTTGATTAAAATGACAAGGGCTCAGCACCTAATGAAATTTAGTCACATAATTATGGAAATTCTCCTCAACACATTCTACCTCTTGATTTTGTTTTTCAGAACTTAATTGCGTTGAAATCCAACCAAACAAGGACTATAATTTTTCACAATGCAAATACTGCGCTAATTGTGCAATTTTAAAAAAATGGTCCATGACGCTTTTTAAGCAATGAGTCAGTTAAATGGTGTATATTTTAAAATAGGGCCGAGACCACACAACATTCTCTCAGTCAATTGAATGTTTTGTTTATTTTGGGGAAACCACAGGTTATATTGAAACCTGATGACTTATCCATTAACTTAAAAAAAAAAAAAAATCAGCAAGATGTTTCTGTTTAATTTCACAGAGTAAAGTCCTCCTACTTCAGTTTTGGATAAACTGGTATGAACGTGGACCAGTTCACCAGTAAGCACTGACCGCAGTGAGAAATGCTGCTCTTTATGAGATGAACATGACAGCAGCAGCCCACAAACTCCTGCTGAGAGACCATCACAGTTTGTCTTGTATGATGAAAAATGTGGAAAAGGATCATGGATGTAGCTGCATTACTTATTGCTAAAAAACATTACATGCAATGTTTTTATATGGTGAAGAAGCCCAGCTTTACATTTTTATATCTAAATTTATTCTACTATGTCTATAAGCAAAATGCAATCAATTATAATCGTCCTAATGGACTGCTACAAGCTGAACTGAGAATATCTGATGACTTTTCCTGTAAGGTATAGCTTCCTCTCCAGCACATAGTTAATCGCTTGTCCATTTCCTGGCAGTGGTGAAAAATATGTTGCAATAATCTTTCTCAGAGTGTTTCCATCAAAGCAAATTTTGAACTACACACCAAACACAAGGTCCATTTCATTCTCTGTGGAAGCAAAAACAACTTGAACTACTTTCTGGGACACAGGCATGACAAATAAAAAACAGTTGAAGTAATGGAGTAAAAATTTGTTTGTGGTGTGAAAAATGACACTTTGACAACAATGTGGGAGATGATGACCCAGTTTCACCAGATATTCCACTCACATCGGTATGGTTAAAACATATGGAGGAGACTGAAGCAAGAAAAACAAAGCCTTAAAGAAGAATTACGTCTAAGATGTTACTAAATCACAAAGCTCTAAATCTAGAATTAGATACTGGCAGCCATTTATATTTACATGCATCTGCCAGGAACCCTGTAAGCAATAAAAGCAGGGATTTTTAATGAGGTAACATGGGAGGTAAACCAAACAAGGCATGTCTGCAGGGTCCATAATTTGCATAAATTCCTTACTAGCATTGTATGTACTGCATATACAGACAGTATCATCATATTTGCCTAAATTTTATTGTGAAATAAACTTCTTCATTTCAAAGGTTTCCACTCCAGGAATAAGATGTAAAGGATTATGTTGTAAAACGAGGTTAACAAGAATACGGTCCAAAACAATCTTCAGCTCAGCTTTTCTGTTCTCTTCTTCCTTGTCTAACATAAACTACAGTTGACTTCATTCCAGCTCAAAATTTATCTTCTCCTCTGGTTTTCCCCTCACTCCTCCCTCAGCGATGGATCTGAATTATTCTCTTTGATCAGATGCTACCTTGAGGCTCCCAAGAAAGAGCATAGGGATGTAATGTTAGCAATGCAGGAGGACTGACGCAAAGCAGCGCAGACCTGTTGAACCTCTTTAACCAAAACCACCCACTCACAGATTTCCTCAGGAAATCTATTTCTAGCCAACTGTGAAGTGACAATCTACAAAGCATTTTACATCGATGAGTGTGAATCATTTTCTTTGTGGCAAAAATATTGTGAATAACTCAAATTAAGCATTAGTGACCTCTTTTCCCTCAATTGAACCTCTGAGAGGGCTAGAGTTCTAAGATAAAAAGCAAACCATGAATATTAATCCTTTGATTGGGAGAAAAGACGGAAGTGAAACACAATTAGGAAGATTAAATTTGTTTTGCTTTTAAAAAGTAAAAATAATCACAAATGCTAAATAAATGTATATAAATAAAAAAAGAAAATATAAAAAGGTGAATATGAAGATTTAAGGCCTCACTTTATATTTATATCCTATTATGCATCGGTTTAAGGAGTAAAAGTACCTAATTAAATATACATTTATTTAGGAGAAACGTGTAACCAGAAAAATAATAAGGCATGAGATATATTAGGTGCTCAAATAACAGAAATTTTGATTGATTTATGATTACTGTTCAACATCTAATTACTAAGGTTGGAAATAAGTAAAATATGGTTCATTTAACATAATGCATTTATATTCTTAACTTTCCAATGTCAACTTTATACTCCTCCAATGCCAGAAATAATCTTCTATGCTATGTGTCGTCTAATTTCCTGTGTCTGCTGGTTCATTGCTGCACATTTTTAGTCTTATTTTTACAGTGTACTTGCTCTATTTGAAATATTTTCTGTTTTCATTTTCAAGTCATTGATGGTGTGACAGATAAAATGAAGAGTGAGCTGATATTCTGGAGATAAAGCATGGATTTATGATACATTTCCTGGCAAAATCTGAATAAGAGCAGAATAGAGAAATAATGCATTTTTAATTTGATTCAGTTTAATAAAGACTATTTCCTGCTCCTAATCGCCACACAGATAGATAATCCATCACCTGGATTATCTACGGTAATGGCAATAATAGAGAAGGTGATAACGTGAGATTTTAGGGAAAATATTTCTTTGCGAAAATATTTTCTAGGATATTGTTTCACTTTATTTATATTCCATGACTGACTGGAGAAAACAAGCTATATTTATCCAAGTTCTTCAAGACACATGGGAACTCTTTTTGAAGGGAGATTGAGCAGAGATGTTACTGGTTTTATGCTCATCGTTCTCTCTCATGTTTATTTGTCTCTGTTGCATAACCTTATTTGACGTCCGAGTAATTGGGGACGTCTGTATGTTGTAAACTGAAATGAACGTATATAAAAGCTACATTTCCTGCCAGTGAATATGTAAATAACACAGATGACAGCTGTTGGGAGTCATCATTCAACATCTACTTTTGTAAGTCATTTCAGACTTTGATGTGTTAATAGGAAGGAAGGAAGGAAGGAAGAAATCAAGGAAGGAAGAAAGGAAGGAATAAATAAATAAATAAGATTTCACTTTCATTTGTTTCAGTTCAATATGAAGCAACAGCCAGCAGCTTCTGAGCGTCAAATGAAGACCGGAAAAACAGGATGTGCTGAACTGGATCTGTGCAAAACCTAAATCTGCATACAAGTAGCGTATGACTAAAATGTTACTATTCATTTCTGTTTCTGTGATCTGAGAGATATATAAAAAAAAGAAGTTATTTGTCAAAGAGAATTTGAAAAGCTAATTTTTGAATGAACTCTGTGATTTCCCTTTCAACATGTCTCCAGTTTAAGTTAACGATGGCCATGCTTTGTACTTACGCTGAATTGTTTATGTTAGCAATAACACTGCTGTGGTTACTCCAACCCAGCATAGCATTAGCTAACAGCTTAAAAGCCAGTAAGTAACTGCAGAAATAACACAAGTGTACAAAATATTTGACGGTACAGAACGACCATTCATCACTCCATCAGCGGCGTGTTGAGACACATTTAAGGAGAAGTGAACGCAGAGGGTGGGAGCGGGGTAGGCGTCAGAGGGCTGCATAAATAATGTTTTGCCAGTAACTTTACTCATTGTATTGTTTATATATAGCATTCACTAATTGCCTAAATCTAAAGATAAATTCATCAGTATACCTGGTAGATATATTAATGCATGCTCTATAGCAAGAAAAAAATATCGCAATGCAAATTTAAAATGAATAAATTATTTTATTCATATATATATTTTAAATGAACCGGCCTATTAATCGGTTATCTGAACTTTTTTCTACTATCAGCATCAGCTTAAAAAATTCCATTTTAGTCTAGCTTCAGTTAAATGGTATCTTAAAAATGATTTTTTTACTACTTTCATTTTTAAAGGCAAAAACAATTACATAAATAAAAAAGAGAAAGAAATAAAAAACAAACTGATGGCAATCTCGACACTATATAGATGCAGTAAAAATGAGAGTGTTGAAGATATATAAGAATAGACAGCATGTCAGAGGGGTTTTCGAAGATGACAACCTGAACACATCTTTATTTTTTACACCAACTAGCTTGCAAACAGTTGCTTAATTACACAATCAGAAACGTTGCTTCAGGCTGCAAGGTACATGCAATAATCTGTCTCCTTTAGCCCTTTTCAATCCCTGCTAACTACTGAGAGGAGTGTTCATCTGTCTGGGTGGTAAACGTGCCACTGCATAAACCAGTGGGTCATCAGCTCCGTCTGTCTTTTGGTAATGAGCAGAAATTGTATGCCAACTCCCTTCGGTGTCAGTGTTTCTCTTTTAAATTGTACAAGGTCAGAGGGTCAGGTCAAAGAAGATAATGAATGTTGTGTAAGAACTTCTGTGCTGTGATGCAAAGCAAAATTATAGATTCAGCTCATATTTGTATGTGAACTTGTTTAATTTCAGTGACTAATAGTAGAAAAAAACAAACTTATGTAAAAATAAAAAATCCCACAGGGTGAAGACGGTGTGATGTCAATCCCAAACTTAAAACATCTGAAAGTCAGACAAACATAAGTGAATCTGGTAGGTGTACAAGTTCACCAACTTCCTTGCTAGTGGCAAGTGAACTAGATAAGTACAAAGTAATAGCAGATAATGTTACAGCTGCACCAAAAAAGGAGAGAAAAAAGGATTACAGCGAGCCAAGTGCCGTTGTCAGTGGCATGCTGGTTGAATGCCTGGCCTAATCTGTCAAACAATGAAAACCCAAGCTTACAAGCTGATTGTATTACTGAATGTAATGTTATTGTAGCAGGTAATGTGAATCAAAACATTTCAATCACAACCAAACACATAATGAGCTAAAACTTTCTCTAAGCTCTTACCTCCACAGGGCCTAAGATTTCATACTTCACATACAGTGTTTGGTGTAAAAGCTCCAATTGCCAGTGTAAAACAATGAATGCAAGACCTCTCTAAATGCTTTCCTACTTAAAGATGCTGCCATGCCATTAACACAGCCTTCTCTGCTCACTGCTCTGGCAGATAATGCAACGAGTATAAATTTGTCCTCTCAACATTTGAGTAGTTCTGCTCCTAATATGGTTTTCTACTCAGTAAGATTCCATAACCCAACATTTCCAACACACTCCATTGCAGCTACAGTGATTTAATGGCCATACAATAGCCTTTCTGCTTCTCTGACATGTAGATGATATCACTCCTTCCATATAAAACACTGAAGCACCGCAGTCAGCAAGCATCTGCCGGCAGTTCTACATAAGCAGCCAAGGTCACGTTTAAACAGCTGTATCCCTCCCAAGCTACAGCCGAGCAAAGGGTAAATAGATGCTTTGTAGCAAGTGTATATGATAGTGTGCGTGTGAGAACAAGGGAGAAACACTCGGCAGGCCAAACACAGTGTGAGCAATTTTGAACTCTCAGGAAAACCCTGTGGCATTCTGAGCAATGCATCTCATAAATAAAGCAGGACTTCCTTCACCCACAGCTCTGTGGATTGTGTCCATCTCTGTGTGCAATGGGGAGTTAAAGAGGCGGCACAAATGGATTAGAGGAGGCCTATCATATTGCTCCATTCAGCAACTGAATCAACTCCCAAGCATGTAGCAGCACATTAAAGGGTAAATACAAGATAAAATACTATATTTACTAGGGCTGGACGACATGGCCACAACTTATAATAGTTTTAACTTTAAACTACAACATAGGCTTTTTATGTCACTCTTATAGATTTAAACAAAGGTGCTTCATCTGATCAGCGAAACATAATAAAATTTTATTTAATTCTTCAGTCAATTTTTTCTTTGCTTTTTAGTTTAATTTTATTAAGTGTAATTTGTTTTTAATTAGGAGTCTGGAACATGTCACAACACTTAACTTTTTAAACATTTTTGTCCACTCATTAATAGACATTAACATTTGACGGTACGCCAGCGCGGGATCATCCACCAGCAGTTTTGTACGTTTTATTTTCAGCCTGGTGATAGAACAGAGCTGATCTCCTGCTCTGATGCAACTGCTGCTGCGTGAGGACCAAGTCTGATATGAGTGCTTTTGGACGAGGAAGGGGCCTGCCAGCACCCACTCCTCATTAAGAAAAGTAAACTACATTCGTTTACGTCAGTCTCCAAAAGTCTCCAATACTACCAAAAAAAAGTTTCCAGATCAGTCGCTAGTCGCATAAAAAAAAGAGAAAAAAGTTGCTAGAGGGGATTGAAAACTCGCTAAATATAGCGACAAAGTGAAGTTGGCGAAACTGAGCCTAACCACTTCCGGTCGTGCTCGAACTCCAGTCAGTGAAACTGTGTAATCATATACCGTATGTATATCAAGAATGTGTTCAAAACTCTTATCACCGTTATTGAATAAAAGTATATTGTGATATATATCTGCGATGGACTGGTGACCTGTCCAGGGTGTACCCTGCCTCCCACCTGAAACACTGCTGGGATAGGCTCCAGCTTACCCCGCGACCCGTAATAGGAATAAGCGGTACAGATAATGACTGTAATATATATCGATATTGAATTACAGAGCCCTAAATTACCTTAAATTTTTTAAACCTATTAAAAAAAAATAAAGAAAAACAAAAGCCAAAATGTCCAGATGGTTGGCGTGGCTTTACTTGGATGAAGTTCAAAGTCTGTCCTTTTACAGGACGTCTGTGCACATCTACTGAGGTTATTTAATGGTGGTTCGGTGTCTTGCCCAAGGACACCTCGAGATGAACCATCTTGGCCGAGGATCGAACCAGCAACCCTTGGGTTACAAGATGACCGCTCTACCTTGCTGAGCCATGCCGCCCCTTCACCACACAATGGAATACAGAAGTAAAACATCTTGGAATGTAAATGACATGAGTATGTTACAGCAACCAAACAGTTGTCAAACAATATTACATGTCATGAACTTTTAGTAGCAAAACAATAAGTTTATTAAATAAAAAATAAGATTTTTAAACTTACAATAAATAAATAAATAAATAGGTCAGTTAAGTGACAACACTGATAAATTTAATTAATTTGCTTATTTGGTGGATTGCCAGTCATTGGTTTAATGGTTTTTATGCTTATCAGGCATAAAAACATTGCTTAAAAATCCCTGGTAAGCCAGCAAATTGTGCACACATTTAAAAAAAAAAACATAAACAGAAAGCTTGGCAGTTCAGAGCTCTTTCCACATTACAATAAACATAGTAAAAGTGAGTTTGCTGGTCTGTGTTGTGTCTTGTCTTGTTCATTGTGCAATATTGGCAATGTTACGCTGCATTGTGGAAACTGCGGCACTGGTGGCAGGTTTTCACTGGAGCCGAATTCCATCTACATAATCCCTCCTATAATACATGCCCCAGCACATGAACACAATATCTGTCACTCTTACTTTTACTTTCTTTGTGTGCATTGTTGGGACATCCCTTAACTTACCACGATATCTTAATTATTTCAAAAGAAGTTACACTAAAGGTCGTCCAATTTAAGTCACAGTTTGTCAGTGGTTACTGGCAGCACAGCACATAAACATGGACGTCTCAGGTCATGCAAAACAGTGCTGAATTACCTAACAAATTATGTCCTGTGTGGAAAACACTGAGATCTTTCTTTTGTGCAAGGCAACATCAGACTTTACTTTAAATTTTCTTTCCTAAATTTTAAAAACAAACCAGACCAGTACAGCAATTTAAAATGAACTTTACCAATATTAAATAAGCCTCTCAAGCTTGGTCAAACATTTTAAAATATAACAAAACTTCTCCAGATTCAGTCAGTGCAAGTAAGAGTTTAACACCCAATATAAAATAATAAAATCTTGAAACTGAAAAAAATAAATAAATGAAAAATATAGCTTGACTACCTTGGTCAAACAACATATAAAAATAAACAAGAAAAAAAAACTTTTCAAATGGTTCATTCAGTGCAACTAGGAAACCAAAACCCAATGTAAAATAAGTAATAAAGGAGCTGAAATTGAGGGTAAAAAAAAAACAAAAAAACAATAGCTCCATTGGCTTGGTTGGTAGGTATTCAAAATAAACAGAAATCAGCTCTTTACAATGGTCTAGTGCAATTGCTTCATTATGAATTACAGAGCTATATATATTTTGATCTCCATTAGCTGTTGGAGTACAGCTTTTTTTTTATTTCTTCATCCACGCTCAACATTGGTGTTCAAAAACTAATCAGCCTGATGCTATTTACCTTATTTAAATGATGGCATGTCTTTTCTGACTTTACATGGTCACGCATTCACAATACTCCTCCGCCCCGATGTGCAAAGACATGTGCGAGTGCACAGCGTCTAAAATCAACTTTTTTCATCTACCGGCCAAGTTGGCCGGTAGATGAAAAAATCTACCAGCCAAACATAGATTTTACTGGCCAAAATATAAAAATATTTTACACACATACCTCGAGGCACGTTATTTCTATTATACTGTGTTGTTTTGTATCCAAACTGAAATTGGAAGTCAGAGCAACATTAAACAAAAGCCAGAAGAAAAATGGTTTTATTTGATAAAGTCTTAATTCATTAAGTAAAACCTAATCAGACTCCTCCCTCTCTACTCTTGGTGTTTTCACACAGCCAGTGAAGTCTGGCCTCCTGCTCCTAACAATGCCACAGAATTACAGCCTTAGTGGGATCATACTCCCCGATTATAGCTTTTTATTTTATTCTATTGTTTTAAAAAAAAAATAACAAAATTGATAATACATAAATTTAAAACTTATTGATACGATTCATAATAAATTAGTAATATTGAATATAAATAGCCTATCAATAATCATAAAAGCTGATTTATAATAATAAACTTAATAACTGATCAATATAATAATAAGCATTATTATTATATTGATCAGTTAATCGGTTGACAGCTGTTCGTCATCTCGTTGAGTGACGTCACGCCCGTTATGCAGCTGTCGTCACCCTTCAGCTACAGCTAAGCTAACAGGCTAACATCAAGTAATCATACTACACCAGCCATGAGAAGCGAGCGGAATCGGGTCGTGAAGCAGACACGTGAAGAAGGCGTCGCTATATTCAAATCATCACTTTTTACTGAACTTTCTGGTTGGGGCTGTAAGCCCTGCTGATTTATCTTCCAGTTCACCGTGCTTTCTTCTGGAAAGCTGGCCGGCTCCTGTTAAAAATCTCTACATATTTACCCTACTTGGTTAGCTTGAGCTAAACGGTAAACAGAACTAAAATAGTGCGTTCTCGTGTCACGTGCAAGTGTTTGCGTCAGTGTATGTTTGTGTACATACATTCAGACAGCAGAGGAACATAAAGAAGAAATCCACCAAAAGGAAGACTGAAAAACATGACTAATTCGGTACAAACATTTACTCGCCATTTTTTCAACCAGTAAGGCCTTACCAAGTCAGCATCAGATTTAATGGCAAAGAAGACATTTTTTTACAAGGTAGTTCATTTCAACAGAAATCCACATCAAAGTGAAGAAAAGGCGATACTGCTGATGTCTTTCAAAGCATTGACAAGATTGGCACAAGTTTGATAATAAAGAGGAATGACTGTGGGACGGATGTTATGTGTGCTGCAATGTTCTGAGGGGAAGTCTTGGATCATTCTGTGAAATACAGATAAGCATAGCTCTTGTTGCACAGCATGAGATAACTCAACGCATGTCCGCATGCTGACGCTTTTGTTCATTAGTGCAGCCAAAGAGGGATACATCACCGTTATTAAATCAATTAGAACGTGAAGGGCCTGTTGAAGCCTCTGAAGAGAACAACAGAATGGAGCAAATTCACTAACAATAGCTGAACTCTTTTCACGAGTCATAGGAAGGTACTGGATTAGCTACAGCCTCCTCTTTACTTGACAACTTTAAGTTATTAGACAATGCAAATCATATTTACAAGATAATGATGAGGCCATTTAATTGATAATAATCCAAATACTTGAGCAAAATGGGATTTAGCCTCATCTCATAATCTTTCATTAAAATTTTTGAGGCAACTAATCATTATTATTCACAAATTAATTTTAAATATTGTTTTAAGAGACTTAAAGATCATTTAGGCAAAAAGAACTTTAAGATAAGAGATATTACTTTTTTATTTACAGGAAACAGCAACTGCAGTAAAAATAATGCTACTGCCCTCAAATTAACATCTGTCTCATTACACATCTAATTGGTTCATTTTGCAGATTATTCTAAGAGTCCACATTGAGGATGTTAGTTTCAAACTTTCTCTCATAACGTTAAGTTGCTTTGAATTTAGTATGACTGTAAAAGCGCCAAAAGCCCTGAACTTACAACCAAATTCTAAACTGCCTTTTAAGAAGCATTGGGTTTCACCATCGCTTCATCTCTCTTTAAGGCCCAAATGCCAATTTTCTGCTAAGTAATATGAACCCCCATATACACTGAAGGAAAGCGTAAGGGAAGCCCTTAAACCTTAACTACTATTTAACGAGCAGCTCTCTGGATTTTTATGACTTAATGGCAACGATTCTCTTTTCAGTGAGATGAGGATGAGGTCGCAATGTAATCTCCCTGAAGCAGTGTGTTTGTATCCAAACAGAGTGGAACTCAGAGCAACATTAAACAAAAGTAACAAGTAAAATGGTTTTATTTGATAGTCTTAATGTCTAAATTCATTAAGTAAAACCTAATCAGACTCCTCCCTCTCTACTCTTGGTGCTTTCACACAGTCGGTGAAGTCTGGCCTCCTGCTCCTAACAGGTCTTTGTGCCACAGCATTACAGCCTTAGTGGGATCATACTCCCTGATTTTTGCTTTTTATTTTATTGTTAAAAAAATAAAGTAAACAAAATTGATAACAAATTTAAAGCTTATTGATCTGATACATAATAAATTAGTAATATTGAATATAAATAGCATATCAATAATCATAAAAGCTTAGATTCAGATTCAGATTCAACTTTATTGTCATTGCGCATGTCACAGGTACAAGGCAGCGAAATACAGGTTGCATC
>JBAMHW010000014.1:12336853-12360057 GCA_037177495.1 Rhadinocentrus ornatus | reverse complement strand
TTCTTGATGAGGCCAATCACTGTGGTGTCATCTGCAAACTTGACAATGATGTTGGAATTATGTCCAGGTCTGCAGTCATGGGTGAATAGGGAGTAGAGGAACGGAGTCATCACACAGCCTTGTGGTACACCAGTATTTAGGGTGAGAGTGGAGGAGCAGTGATGGTCTAACTTAACATGTTAGGGCCTGTTGGTCAGAAAGTCCAATTAACAGTTCCCGATGGAAGCTCCAATGCCCATTATTATTTTATAATAAATAATAATGAACTTATTACCGGATCAATATAATAATAATAATAAGCATCATTATTATTCTATTGATCAGTTTATCGGTTGACAGCTGTTTGTAGTCACGCCCGTTATGCAGCTGTCGTGACCCTTCAGGTTGAAAACAGCTAAGCTAAGCTAACAGGCTAACATCACACCCAACAGAGTTCCGAGGTGCTGACAGCGCGGCACGTGCCAGTGTGTTACCGCCTACAGTCGGCACGTGAGAAGCTTGAGGAACCGGGTCGTGAAGCAGACAGAAGGCGCCGCTATATCCAAACCATCACTTTTCACTGAACTTTCTGGTTGCTGATTTATCCTCCAGTTCACCGAGCTTTCCTCTGGAAAGCTGGCCAGCTCCTGATAAAAATCTCCACATATTTACCCTACTTGGTTAGCCTGAGGTAAACGGTAAACAGAACTGAAATAGTTCGAGCGTGTTCTCATGTCATGTGCGAGTGTTTGCGTCAGTGTATGTGTGTGTACGTGCGCGTTGTTCATACATGCAGACAGCAGAGGAACGTAAAGAAAAATCCACCAAAAGGAAGACTGAAAAACATGACTAGTTTGGTAAAAACATTTACTCGCCATTTTGGCGGATAGCCCTCTGAGATTTAGTTGCCAAATGAAAAATTTTAATTGCATTTGGTGCCTGGCAAGTGTTAATTTCAGACCCTACCCTGAAGCCCTCAGAAGATTTGCAGACCTCCTACAGAACTCCTGAAGTCTCAGATTTTGAATCATTCTATTGATTCTAAAGAAAAATACCACAGCTGCTATTTCATCAGCTTTCATCAGCACTCTGTCCATCAATCCTTTATCATGTTTACTAGTATTCTTAAAGTTCTCCAACTCCTTGATTTCTGAGATCAACTCCTAAGCCAACTTGGGCATTAAATCACTGTACAGCAATTCACAGATCACAAAGCGTGCGACTGTGACACTGGAAGAGTGCAAGGCTGAGATACAACTGCTGCACTATAACCAGCTTTACTCACTCCCAGTCTGCCTCCTCCTTCCTGACTTTCTCTCTTTCCCTGCCTTCCAAGCCCCCATCGCAGATGAGCATTAGGCCCAGTGCCCAATGGTGACACAAGGACACTGAAGTCAACAGACTGTGAGATCAGTTGTTGGGCATGAATTAAGAACTTAAGCAGGCAGTGGAGGGAGGCGATGTCAGAGATAAACGGACAAGGGGAAGAGGATAGGCAACTACAGGAACACAAGACAAGTCCAGGGCAAACAACTGAAACCATTGATAATAAACAGAAAACAAAGCATTTGAGAATCTGAGGTGTAACTCGAAGCCAAAAGAGAGAGATACTCATGTCTTAATTTAAAACAAGTCTGAACTCTGTCAATACGCTGACAGTAGTTATGTATCTTTGTAATTCTGAAAACAAGCCAAATAGACATCACTCCATCTGACGGATCTGGAGCAAATCAAACTTGCCCGCACAGATCGTGCTGATACAGACTAAATTTCACTAGGGTTGTCACACACTCTACACTAAAGGGCGTTAATATCTGACTGTAAGCCAGGGTTTGATCAGCCAGTAGCAGCTTTGT
This sequence comes from Rhadinocentrus ornatus, assembly GCA_037177495.1. Classification (NCBI taxonomy): domain Eukaryota; kingdom Metazoa; phylum Chordata; class Actinopteri; order Atheriniformes; family Melanotaeniidae; genus Rhadinocentrus; species Rhadinocentrus ornatus. The sequence goes on along the minus strand of JBAMHW010000014.1, from coordinate 12,358,222 downwards.
GCAATTCATTTCACTCATAAGTCTCAAAGTCTCCAGTAACACCAGAAAAAGTCTTCAAATTGGTTGCTAGTCACTTTTTTTTCTTTAAAATGCCGCTAAAAGAGGAGAAGTTGCTAAGTTGGCAACACCCGCTGCAGTATCTGTATAAAATGGATAGAGACAGATGTTATTTGGGGATTTTTTTTATAAACCAGCTGACGCCAAAGTGGCATTTAAGTATTGATACCCGTGCTAATTAATATCTAACTATATTTTAAGTTTCAGAATCGATTAGTATCTGAGAATTGTTTTTTTTTTTTTGACAATACTACATTTCACCTTTTATATTTAGCAAATTGAAAGCCATTACAACAATAAAAATAAAAAAAATATATATATATCTGAACAAAATCAAACCAGTCACACTGGCTATAAGGTGAAAAAATGTCTTTAAACATTTTTCTAAGTGGCCACATTCCAATTAGTCTTACATATCATTTTTCTTTTTAATTTGTGGAGTGGGCAGATCAATTGCGCTTTGTAGATGAAAAGAGAAATACTTCATCGATCCTTGAAGGTAACTCTTTCAAAAGAAGGCAAAAGTTATCTTATCAAGAGAGGCGAGTGGATTCTTGTAAGAGACTAAACTCAGAGAAAACAGCTTGTGACCAAAAATCAAATGTTTGAACAGATCTTGTCCCATTCTGGCAACTGTAGATTTTAGGTGTAATGCCAGATAACAATGACGGCTGCTATTAGCCGATAGGCTGTTTCTGGGTTAGGGTTAGTTGGTTTGTGTTAGAAAACTGTATCCAGTCATTGACGTTTTTATCATTATTTTATAAAAGTTCCTGCTGGGAAAAGAATGACTTAAATTGGATGTAAGAGTAAAAACATAACTTTTAAACACTTCAAGCCACAGGAAAAACATGTTTGGGAAAATGTAGGTATTTTAACCAAATTTTAATTTTAAAATTACTTTTTGATTAATATGATTGAGAGTTGAGTTTATTTCAAAGTTTAAATATTGATGCTTAAATAATGTTTGTTATTCTACTTCAGCTTTTTTACTTCACAAATTAATTTGAAGTTTAAGTTTTCAAATATTTGGGGAAACAAAATCACATTTTTGGATGAATCACAAATATTTAAAGTAACAATAGATAAAATGTTAGAATGACAGGAAATAAAACAAAAAATCTGTTTGATATTTTACCTCAGACAGCAAACATCAGCTTCATGTGGTGTAGGAGGAAAAATCAAATTAAACCCAAAGAACAAAACCCAAGAACCATAAATGTCTGGAACATATTAAATGGCCCTGAACCATATAAGCCGCCGAGCCACTGTTAATCTTCAGTGATGTGATTTAAAGAAAAGGATCACAACCACCAAGTATTTTCATGTACATTCTAAAAACAAATGGCACAAATGAGGGGAAAACACACACACACACACACTCTATACAAGAGTAACTAGATCACGGGGCTATAGAAGGGGTGCATTCTCATAACTGTGTCCACTGTCAGTTTAATGACCACCCATTCCCCAGATTACAAATGATTACTAAAACAATGGAATGACTTTATCTTACTAACAACATGATGATCTTTATGAGTATCATCCCATGCCTTCTGACTGTCCATCTGTTCCTTTGCTTATATTAATTCCTACATCTTTCAAAGAGAGCTTAGGATTCCCAAAGGAAGACAAACACTATACTTTCCACTAGGCCAAAATATCAAATCTAATAAAGCTTTTTATTCTATTTACAGTATTCTGACTGTATCATCGCTTCCTAACAGAAGGATGTAAGGTTGTGGTATTTTGTTATGAATGCCCATGGAGAATAAAAAAGGACACTAAGAGACACCTCATTTAGTATGGGTCATGAAATCTAAGAGGACAATGTCGCTAGCACACTTCCATATCCAGTTTCTCACTGCAGATGGTACAATTTTAAAACCAAATGCTTAGAAAAACAGAGGAAAAAATAGTGTGCATGGCTTGTGTGGAATTTAATCACCAGCTGCTTACAAGAACATTTTAACCTCAATAAGCATATGAGAAAAAGATGAACAGAGTCCTTAGTCTCATCTCATAACTGTGCAGTCTAACCTACAACAGGGATATTTATTTTACTACGAAAGTTTGACTAAGAGGCAAATCACAAGTTTGAACAGAGAAGCAAAGGCTGACAGAAGAAATTCAGTTTTTTAACAAAAATAAGAATAAATATGAAGATTAGGATTAATGTCAATGTTACAAAAGCTTATTGCTACCTAGTTAAAATCATCAAGCATTACCACCAGCATTATTACATGCTAGCTGTGAGAAAGTCTCAACCATTTTAAGAGATGGGAGTCATACCAAAGTATTTATCATTACACTTAAATGTCATTTGTATTCATTCATTATGGTTTTATGTACAGTTGAAGCTACTGTTCAATACCTTGACCCCAGTATATATGCAGAGGAGAAAAACCTTATTACATTAACACACTATTTTGTCATGTCTAACTTCCTCTATGGCAGTGGTTCTCAAACTTTTTCTACCGTGGCTCGCTTTGGAGGAACAAACATTCCCAGGTCCCCCCTGCCCTTATATATACACAAAGCGAAGGGACCAGGTTTATTATTTTTATATATTTATAAATAATCCCCCCCCCCCTTTTTTGGGGGGAACCACTGCTCTATGGAATATTGTCAAGCATGTAAATATAACCAAATTCAAAGCTCAGATGTTGCTGTTAAAGGACATGAATGATGATTTTGTCAGATGATACTGCAATGATATAAATTAGGATTTTACTTTAGTGGCTCAGCAGTCTGGAAGTCCTTTAAGAAGCTAGTAGGTGACATGAAGTCTTAATGGGCTGCTTTTTTTGTCATAATTTCATCCCTCTGATAAAAGATATGGAACATGTGGCAATGAGAGCAGCGTGCGGATGGGCTGACGGACAGATGGATGCTTGTTTATTATCCTCCAAAAGAAAATTAATAAAAGCACATTTATTTTTGGCAGCTCCATTGTTAGTTTTAATGTGAGAAACGAGTGGGGGCCATTTAAAGTGTCTCGTTTAATAAAATAAACAAACAAACATACATACAATCAACCCAGTCAAGATTTTTATTAGATATTAATTTTACCCTTATTTTTAGATTTTTTCCCCCTTGGAAGGCAAGAATGTGACCTGCCCTTCTCTGTCTTTTACTCTCTAGATGCAGATTTGTTCACAGGAAGAATTTGTTGGATTGAAGCACTCTTTACATACTGATTTAACACCCACAACAATAAAACCAATTGCAGGTAAAAAAATAATGCTGCTTAACTTATGACTATGCGCTGCTTTGCTGGTAAAATCTCCATCCTGGCATTGTCACCCAACTAATCAATTTCCAGACCAGTTTTACCTCCCATATGGCAAAATATTTGCACTCTTCTACTGTAGCAGCCTCTCCCAGCAGGAGTGCAGTGGGTCTTGCAAAATCTGCTTTGGAAGAGCTCAGAACACAACAATTAATCTGAGGTGTTGACTCCATCCCCAAACCCCACAGATACCAATTTAAAGGGATCTGGAGGGCCACATAGCCCACCCTAACATCCCCATGTCAAATACTCTTGGACACCTTGATAAAACACAGCAGAGAAACCTTGAATGTCACACAGCCTTTTCTGTACAGTGAAGTTTGTGATGAGAGAAGCGTACAAGCGCTCTTTTTCTTTGGCATTTAACACAGTTGCACATGACGTACTGTGTTATCTGCCCACCTTTATTGCTTAAATCTGCTAATTCCCCATTATATTCTATGTATGGACTGATGCAGAACTGATCATGTCTGCATCATGATGCATCTTAGAATTGAGAAATTTCCAGAAGGCAGATCATAAAGGAAAACACAGCCTGTTGAAGATGTTGAAAGATTCTGTTAACATGTCTTTAATGACTATTTTAATGCTGACATGTACATTAAAATTATTTGTTAGTATCCAAGATATTCTTGAAAAAAGGGAAGATGAAACATACAACCAATTATATCCAGTTTACTACAATAGGAATAATAAACATAAAATACTTATTAAGTAACACCTTTTATGAATAATCTGCAGTTTCAGATAAAAAAAAACAATCCACAAGATTATGTGATAATTCATAGTTTAAGCCTAGCACTGCAAACAGACTTTACCTTTGACATTTATGACTGCATTATTTAGTCAGTGCCTACCTATTTCCTCTCACCCAGGTTTCTGAAATGTAAAAAAAAAAAAGAAGAAAAATGCTAAGCATTTAGACTCGCCATTCATTTTCCCATAGACAAGACGTAAGAGAGGTTTCTGTAATACAGGCCTAGCAGCCCCCATTACGTGCACTTGTCTTGCACATACCTGTCATTTCTGAGTGAACCTTGTCTTAGACTGTGATGGCCTGAACAGAGGGTGTGTCTGCAATAGAGATTTGTCATGTACCTGAATGATTCAAAAGAAAAAACTTTCCATACCATTAGGTAGACCCTGCCTTTGAAGAGCTAAAACTGTTAATATAGCTAGGAAGGTGTTATTCATGGACCAAATACTCAAGAAAAATCAAGAAACAAAAGCAAATGAATTCTGTTATCAGGCTGAGACTGATGAGGAGGGTGCATGGTGTAGTTACCACAAAAGGCCACTAGAAACATTGACAAGCTCGGCATGTGGCACCAATCGCCAATCTAGTGTTTTGGCAAGTGTGGTTCATTGTGTATGCTGTTCTGATTTCAACAGGAGCTCCAACACAGAAAGTGCACAATATGAAAGAGGGGAATTAGTGTTTTTAAAATAAGCCCACAATTAATTATAGAAAGATGAATATTTACTCAAACAGAACAGATGTCTGTCAAAACAGATGTCTCAAGACCAGCTTTTATGGATCGTAGCCTGCGCTTAAAGGCCTTTAATAAGTGGTTCCGAACAAAAAATGTAAAATTGTTAAGTTGAACATTTCAAACCTTCTGTTTTTGTTTTAAAATAAAAAAATAGAGCCATTAATACTGTGGGTTTTAGTATCAAGCACAAATATGGGTAAATCGAGGTTCGAGCACAATGTCTAGTTAAACCACATCTGAGTGGACAAAGACCAAGCGTCAAGGCGAGAAAGTGACACGAATACACGACCATTTTTGTCGAAACTTCTTCTACTTTTTGTATTTCTTTCCCTCGAAAGGAAAATTAAAACTGATATTGCAACATAAACATCATGAGCGAGTGAAGTAGCCAGTCCAACTGCTCCAACTTAACACAGTTCATTTGTGGTTTGCAAGCTTACCTTAGTGTTCACTCCAGTGAGAATGGGCAAACAGCGACACGTTCAATACACCAAAAACGAGAACCCGCGTGCCAAACAATAAGTAACAGACCCCGCGTGAAAGTGACACAAATAACGTTCACATCTACATATCCTTGATGTTGACAGTATTTCTATATTTTAAAAACGGTCTGGGCATATACTACTCGACCTGTCCTCGCTTGTTTTCCGTGGCAGGCTGTCTGCCTCCACCTCAATCACTCATTTCAAGTTCCTCAGCGTGTAACTGTCACTTCCGGTTTTAATTTCGAAATAAAAATAATGTGTAATACTTATTGTAGGATGGGATGTTATTCTCGTCCTCTTCTGTTTTTCTTTTCAATTTTATGCTGTAGAATAGACAATCAAATTCTGACTAATATTCTTTGTAAACTGACATTTAAATGAGTAAACTTCAGATGCCTAAGTGCAAGTGAATACAGCATGTGATGTACTTCTATGTTGTTTTACATAAATACCACTGTGTTCTTGACCATAATGTAGCATTCATACAGCATCATCTCATCAGCTGTATAGATGATATAATGTGTCTGATCTAACTGTTTACATTTAATGAAGAGAATATAAAAAAACATAAAAACACCAGATTTGACACTGTGCTAAGTTGAATGGCCACAAATGTTAAAGAACCACTGAACAAACTTGATTTTGCTCAGAGAAAGTTTTTCTCTTCATCACTGAAATATTAGTCTATGTGCAACAGTGATTAAAGCCATACTACGCAGGATCATCTAAGTAAACAATTGTTGATTAAAAAACAACATTGTCAGCTGTTTACTTTTACAAATTTAGCTTTGCTTACTTATTCAATGACCACATTATTTGTCATTTCCATCCATCCATCCATAATACCAGTCATTCAAATTCAAGGTCTTGGGGAAATTGGAGCCTGTCCCAGCAGTTATTAGGCGATAATTGCCCAAAATCTGCCCACCCACCTCCTCTCTCTTTTTAAGAGGGTATAATTTGCATGTGCCAATCTTATTATGGTTAATGCCCCTCCTGCCCAGCTCCTCAATTAAAGCTCAAATTCATGAAATTTTGTCCCTTATGTGTCTTAGCTATTAATCTTTTGTGCTTTTGCTTTAAGTTTTTGTTTTCTATTCCTCCATCATTATTTATTTATTCGTTACTTAGTTATTCTGATATGTCTATGTAGTCCTTTGTTATAGCCACATGTTCTACAGAGAAGTAATTGAAGAGGAAAAGAAATATTAATTTTTAAGGAGCAGCTTTGATTTCCGGTGCGTTTGCGCTGTTTCCGTTCAACTTGATCGCCGGTCCGGGTGATGACGTCACTAACACCAGGAGTAGTACAGGACAGCGCCGGAGGAAAGGGGACAGATTGTAGGGGAATATGTCGCCCCTTGGCGATGGCAATGAGAAATAGGATTTGCTCCCACCCACTTTTGAATGTTCAACTTATTTAATCCATCAAACTTCTCATTAGGTGAACTTGGGTTTTCTATATGTTTACCCTGATTAGAAAGTCTCTCTACACAGCCGTGCTGACTTCTGAAACGCAGAAGTGTGGAGATTTTTCACACAAAAACAAACAGCAAAAACATATGATTAATTATACAGAAAACACTTACATGACACACGATTAAAATCGATTTATTTTTACGCTAAAAACAGACTTATCTTGGTTGTTTTATCAGCTACTATTTACTGTTGTGTTATTTACAGCATTGTAGGACTCCCTACGCACTGTGTGACAAAATAGCATTACTGGTCTAAACAATGCAGTTTGGTTTCTGCTAAGTACTCCCCCTAATGATATGTAATTGCAAGGGAGCTTCAATCATCTCATGTATGGAAATTTAACAGTCAAAACAACAATAAGAAGAACAAAATACTTGTCCAGATGAAGTAAGAAATTCCTAAAAACCTTAAGTGTACTGTAATCAGGATAGTAGTATGTTGCTCCAAAAGCTTAATTGTAATGTCCAGCATTAACAGTACCTTCACAAACATGAAAGTTATTCATTTTACATCTACAAATGCATCTCCATCGACGCTGACTTTTGACCTGTGCACTGATAAAAAGCAGAATGACCTTACTTTTCTTAAGGCTAGGGGGTTGCAGCATGCATGATTTTAAAATATTTTTATTTTTATTTCGATTCATTAAATCACAAAACAGATGTTACTTCACTTCAATGAAGAGTACAGTCCAAAAAACAGCACCTTGTTGTCTCTCATATCTTCTCTTGTTTACTCGCTATTGTTGTCTGCCAAGGTGATTTGTACAATGAAGACCTCTACTTTCACCTACTTGCTGCCCACCAATCTGAACCAGTGCCTTCAGATTCCCTTATAAGAGCTCAGTGTTGTACTTTCCACTTCCGATACAATGGGGGACACTGGAGATCCTATGGCTCAGCCATGCTTTTGTCAGTAAAACACAGTAATTATATTAAAAATAGGTGGTTTAGAGATAGAACTCCTGCAATGGAAATATCTAATCTGAAGTGAAATTTCTGATATTAAACTTAAAATTAACCATTCTTAAAATAAATCCACAATGAAACAATTTCTGTATTTAAAAACTGTGTTAAATGTCAACATCCTGTCTTGATTTAATTTGACCAGTAAATAGTGTAAACTATATGCAAATAAAAGCATTACACTTTTACTGACACTGAATAGCATCCTGTCTGAGGATGTTTTTCCTTTTTAGAAAAAAATAGTCTGAACTGGCTCAATATTTGTTGTTGTCACTAACATGCCTCTCGAAGAGCTCAGTTTCCTATCACAAGGGGGCAGAGAATCACAGGCAGACAAGCTAAACTCTTGTCTCCACCGTTGTGTCAGGATATGAAAACAAATAACCAAGCGGTGGGCATTACCCTCAAGCACTGAGCACTCCCATCCCACATGTACAAAAATGTTTTTACCCCAGCAAGTCAATTCAATTAGAAGCCAACTAATGAAAAGCACATGCTTATTTGTGAAGAGTCACATTTTACTTTAAACTTGTTTTGAAACAGCTGACTCAAAGTTAATTGGAAAGAGCTGAGGGGCATGTTGACCGGACTGTAAGTTGGCATTGTAAAGTTTAAAGGCTGAATTTCATTTAAAGTCAAACTTATTATGTTACACTACATAAGAGCATTACTGCTGAATAAAAGATGTAAAGCTGCAGTAAAAGTGAGCAATTATTGAAATAGCTTGTTTTTCATACATTTCCACTCTTAACCTCGGGGTGAACTTGATTTATTTATCATGCCTGGGTAACACTTGTCAGCACACTGTATGTTGCTTCTATAACCAGGATGTCTTTCATTTTAGATGCTCACCACTCATATTCTCAGTTGCACCATATCGTGCCACTGAGTGACTGCTGAGAGCCTTGCAGCTGAGCGCAGCTACAGTTACAGTTGCTGATGAAACTGGATGTTTATTTTGGCACAAAGGCGCCTGTCTTTAAGTCCACCTGACTGGAAGTGATGATATACGTGATGAACCAGTGGCTCCTGTGCTATGTCTGCTATTCTTTGGCTTCCAGGCCAATAGATATGTGAATGTAGTGTTTTAGAGATTATGCATTTGATATAAATTAGTATATGTAATCTTCACATGCTGATTACATTTACAGATTTAAAAATAATGTATTCTGTCTAAGAGAAAGTATTATTAATTTTTAACTGAGCTTCTAAAAACTATAGTTTGGTGGAATTTGTTTTATTCTGTGACAAAAAACATCTTTTCAATAAAGTACACTAAATGCATTTTTAACTTGTGCACAGAGTACAGTCACAATCTTCTATGAGATCTTCAGGGACTTATTCATTGTTGTTTTTGCAAGATGTAGGGTGGAATTATGCTCAATGAAAAGAGACAAGCTATCAGCCTACAGCATAGTTACTCCGAAAGGCAATAATTTGAAGGCTAAGAGTGAGATGTGACAGTGTGTAAATATGGGGCAAACCATTAATACTGAACTATGTATCATACTGTCACTATATATATAGCGGTTAATGTCTGTTTTGTCTGTGAGAAGACAAAAAGAAACTTAAAAACATTAAATTAGTGCAATTCTTTGGTCAATTCTATTCACCTAAATAAAACAATACAATAGTAGAAGGGAGACAAGTCAGAGGGAATGGTATGAGGGTATGCAGTGAAGTATTTGTAAATGTATATTACATATAAAGCGCCCTGCGATGGACTGGTGACCTGTCCAGGGTGTACCCTGCCTTCACCTGAAACACTGCTGGGATAGGCTCCAGCTCACCCAGCGACCCCTACTGGGAACAAGCGGTACAGAAAATGGATGGATGGATGGATATTACATATAAAGCTAGAACCTAGAAATTTTCCTAATTGAGTTTAAAGATGAAAAACAAATGAAAATATAATACTTAGCTGTAAGCTGTGTTGAAAGATCATTAGCATTAGCATTAACATGTTTTTTCAAATAAATGTCTAAGTAGAAGGCAACTGAACTTCAGTGTTGGGGTAGTTACTCTAAAAAAGTAATTCATTACTAGTTACTCATTACTTCTGTAAATTGTAATGAAATTACTTTACTCGTTACTGCATTTGAAAAATAACGCCACTACTTATTACTTTACTTGACCATAATTCAGCGTGTAGACATGGACAATCATCACTGCCTGTCTGCATAGTGTTTACTGTATATTGTAAACAAAACGGCTTTAAAACCACAAGAACAACATCGCTGTCTGTGGGAAGAAATGGACACACTTGTCTCATAATCGTTTTATCTAGTATTTTTCTAAACCTGGGCGATTGAACAATCGACAGGGGGAACACGTCTCCTACAATGAACCCTGCAACTAGCTTGTTAATTTCTGTCTGTTACCGGCTGCTGCGCTCCAGAAAATGTTGAAAAAAGCTTAACTTGTTTAGGAGGGGTCGGCTGCTGAATGACTCCTTCCACTGACCGGCGAGCAGGATCTTTCGCCACAAGTTTTGACTGAAACTGGACTGAAACTGAAAATAATGCGAATATCGCCACTGACCAAAAGCCTGTATCTCCGACTCCAGCTGCATTTTTTTTTTCCTTAGTTGGCGCACAATCAGCTACGTCACGCAAATCAATTTCTATGGCAACGTGCCCAGGCAAGCACACACACAGGCAGCAGCATGTGCGCACCACTTAAAACAGATAAGAACTTTACACATAGGCAAACACAGCTCGAGTAACGCAGCAAAACACGTTACTGTAGTCCAGTAAAGTAATTTTGTTACCAATATTTTAAGTATATTGCACTACTTTACTTCGTTACCTAAAAAAGTAATATCGTTGCTGTAAGGCGTTACTTTGTAACGCGTTACTCCCAACACTGCTGGACTCCTTTTTTGGTTGTTGAAGAAAATTCATCTCTCATTCAAGATCCTTCAGTTCAGTCTAAGTTCTAACTTCATCCCGGTGAGTTCCACTGATTATATACACTCAGTTCCTATATAGTGCATTTACTTAGCTTTGTACAGAGCCAAATTAGACTAATCGGCTCCTGACTGCAGTCTCTTATTTACTTCACACACAAGACAGACATGTGAGTCTTCAGTTCTGTCAGGAATGAATGAGCAGAGTGTATTACCCAAAACGTCAAAGTATTTTTCAGAATATGTTGTGACAAGTTTTAGTGAACTCTGAGTGAAAATTGATCTGACATATTTGATGTTACACATAATAGATGTTTAATTAACATTTTATAGACTTTTACAACTCATGCTTGCTACATGGAGCAGATTGCCATCCATCCATCTATCCATCCATTTTCTAAGGCTTATCCAGAGGTGGGTTGCAGTGGCAGCTGCCTATGCAGGGAAGCACAGACTTCCCTCTCCCCGGCCACAGCTCGTTCGGGGGAATTCCGAGGCGTTCCCAAGGCCAGCCGAGAGATATAGTCACTCCAGTGTGTCCTTAGTCTTCCTCCAGGTCTCCTCCTGGTGGGACGTGCCCAGAAAACCTCACCAGGGAGATGTCCAGAAGGCATTCCCACCAGATGCCCGAGCCACCTCATCTGGCTCCTTTAGATGCGGAGGAGCAGTCACTCTTCTCTGAGCCCTTCCTGGATCTCACCCTATCTCTAAGTAAGAGCCTGGCCACCCTACAGAGAAAACTCATTTCGGCTGCTTCGGACCATGGTCTTAGATTTGGAGGTGCTGATTCTCATCCCAGCTGCCTCGCACTTGGCTGTGAATCTCTCCAGTGAGAGCTGAAGACAATGGTCCAATGAAGCCAACAGAACCACATCATCTGCAAAAAGCCGAGACCCAATCCTGAGATCCCCTCAACACCCTGGCTGCTCCTAGAAATTCTGTCCATAAAAGTTATGAACAGAATAGGTGACAAAGGGCAGTCTTGGCAGCGAACAACCGTCACTGGAAACAAATCTAATTTACTGCCTGTAATGCAGACCAAGCTCTGGCACCAGTCGTACAGGGATCGGACAGCTCGTACAAGGGGATCCGGCACTCCATACTCCCGGAGCCTCCCCAACAGGAGTTTCCGGGAGCACAGTTAAATGTCTTTGATAAAGCTGGTCAGTTACAGCGTAGCTGACACTGGTGAGTGTGCTCTCACACTCGAGCATAGGTGGTACACGTCGTTTTGGTGTTGTGCTGCAGTTTCTCTTCCTAATCTGAAGGTGGCAGCAGGGGTGGTATCAGCTGGTGAATTCAACAGGTCGGAGTTCTTTTGATGATTCACTTCAGTTCCTGAACGAATTTGCTGTTTTAAAACAACAATGGCGCATAGTATTGTTCAGTGTCTTCATTAGCTTGTAGAAGAAAATGAAGAAATAATTTGATCAGCTTCTTATCAACTTAATCAGTAGGGTGTTTTTTTAAAAAAAAAATAGTCACTACACACATTCAGAAAGAAATTCCAGAAATCCAGAAACTCGTAATCCCAAACTGACCAAGCATAAGGAAGTACTTCTGCATAACTGTCTGCATAGCAGGGGTGCATGTCAGGTCTGGAAGAGGTGCGTGTCGAGCCTCAGTGGAGCTACGCAGCACCTATAGAGGTGACGCTGTAACCTACCAGAAGTCATTCTCCATTGCCTGTCCAAACTCCTGCCCTGCCTGAGGTTTTGCCTCAGTAACCGCCGAAGCCACGTTACATTTAGCCTGTCAATCCTCGTCAGCGGCCTCCGAAGTTCCATACGCAAAAAGGCCCAATAGGACTCCTTCAGCTTGACGGCATCCCTCACTGCTGGTGTTTGGGGATTTCCACCACAACAGGCACCGATGACCTTATAGCCACAGTTGCTGTTGGCCGCCTCAACAATAGAGACACGGAACACGAAGTCGATCATTAAACTACGGGTTGAGTTTACTGGTGCCCCTCCAGGTCTCACTGTCTACCCCACGTAAAGATTGAAGTCCCCCAGCAGAACGAGAGAGTCCCCAGAAAGAGTATTCACCTACACCCCTTCCAAGGACTCCAAACAGGGTGGGTGTTCTGAACTGCTGTTTGGTGCATAAGCACATACAGCAGTCAAGACCCATCCACACTCCCAAGGGCGGAGGGATGCTAGCCTCTCGTCTACTGGGGTAAATTGCAATGTACAGGCGCCAAGCTGGGGGGCAATGAGTATGTACACACCTGCTCGGCACTTCTCACCAGAAGCAACTCCAGAATGGAAGAGGGTTTAGCCCTTCTCAAGGACAGTGATTCCAGAGCCCAAACTGTGCATCAAGGTGAGTCCAGCAATATTTAGCTAGAACCACTCAACCTCATGCACCAGCTCAGGCTCCTTCCCCACCAGAGAGGTGATGTTCTATGTCCCTAGATCTGGCTTCTGCAGCTGAGAATCAGACTTCCAGGGTGCCCGCCTCAGACTACCACCCAGCTCACACTGGCTCCTCCTGCAGGTGTTGAGCCCACTGAAGGAGACACACCACGTCACTCTTTCGGGGTGAGCCCAAGTGGGTCTCATGGGCAGAGGCCCAGCTACCAGGCACTTGCCTCTGTGCCCCACCTCCAGGCCTGACTTCAGATGGGAGGCCCAGTGACCCACGTCAGGGCAAGGGAAACCTGGATCCATTGTTTTTATTTATTATAGGGGTCTGAAACATAGCACATAAATGTTGTTGTGTGCAGCTCAAAACTGAGAGGACATCAAGATAAAATGAGTCATCTTTGGAACAGGACATTTAATCTAGTTTATCTAGAATACATTGTACAAAGCTTAATGACATTCACTTGATAAGGCCAGGCAGACAAACACAATATGATAACTTATAATTGTCTCCTTTTTTTCATGGACACAGTCTTGTCATATGTATCTAAAGTCCTTCATACACAATAATGTGTTCGAATATACTGTTGCAAATTTTGTTTTTGTTTTTTTATTTTGTTTATCTGTTCTGTTTCTTGTATCTTTCTTAAGTCTTCTTAAGAGGTCTCCAGGAAGCTGCAGCACAGCATGGTGGACCTGCAGTTGTTCTTTTGGAGAAATCCAAACATTCCCGAGAAAGTGTGTGGACTGCTTGTTCTTCAGCTTTTAAAAGAGAGGCTTTCAGACACACAAGACTCACACTGGGTATACCTTCACACGATTTTGCTGAGGGAGGGCAGAGATTTCAAGCTACATCATATAGAATCCAAACACAATCACAGCTTACTCTAGAGCTGAAACAATTTTAAAATGATAAAAATGAAGCTGTGAAAATACTTTATAAATATATTATATAAGGACAGAGAATGATGCAGTGTTATTTCTCTCTCTGTTTTTGTTCAAATGTTATCCAACCAAATGTCTTTGCTCCAACTGAAGTTGAAACTTTATGGATTGAAGGATTGTTCTCACAAATAACTGGGAGATATTTGGTTTTATTTATTTGTTGATTTAAAAAATAAAAAATAAAAAGTACATTAGCTCTCATTTTCGACAAAAAAATTGTTATTGCTCAAAATGACAGAAGTGCAGTGGTCTGTACAGCACACATCTAATTACCTGCCACGAATGCACAATACATTTAGAAATTGTTACTTTATTTCTTTAGACACATCACCTTTTATGGCATTTTAATATACCTTAGTACCGATCCAAGTCAACATTTGTGTGTGAGATCAATATGCATTATGAATGGAAAAGTAGCACCCATATTGGATTTGGGTATTACATGGTTATGGGTACTGGGTCCAAAATAGACATGTAATCTGGGGCCAACTTAGTAAATTTCTACAAACCCGAATAAGATCCATTTTACAGCCGATTAATAACTCACATGGGACTAAAATACAAATGTTCTTAAATGGACCATTGTCTTGAGAGCTCGTTGCTCAGATTTTTTGTGTATTTCTGGAACTTAAAAGACAATTTCTTTGGTGCTTTTATCTTAATTAATCATGAGATGACGTTTCTTTCATGTCCTTGCTTTAATTCATTTAATCATAGCATGCAGAGCCACCAAAAAGGAAAAAAAATGCTGAAAACAAGCAGCTCATCTTGAGCTCACTGCCCTAACAACTGAAAATGTGTCCTGCAGAGAAATGTTTGTGCACCTCAAACAAAAAGGCAGTGATGAAATTGTCCACAAATTCCTGTTTTATTAGGACAAAGAATATGCAACTGCTTTCTTGTCAACACTGTATGCTAATAGAGAAAATCCTCATAAAGGATGCTGTCCACGTGGGAACTCCACAGTGTCCCACAAAACAGTTTTTGTTCCAACATTGTAGTGTTGCAGTGAGCCATCAGTGCCCACACACTAAGGCAATATTTTTTTAACAGCTTTACTTTGTCCTGTCCTGTGAACATGTCTTTTGCTAGAAAGGACCTAGAATGATGTTGTTGTGAACAACTGTGTCAGAATAATTATGGAATCACTTAATAAACAAGAATACATTAACACTAAAGTTATTTACAATATTTAACGAACAAAAATCAAAAATATTCTGAGGCCTTTGCTGGCAGAATGGCCAAACTCTATCAGCATGACAGAGTGGGAATGCTGGGAACAGTTGGCATTCAGCTGCCATCACAGAACCAGTCTCAGTTTTCTCCCTCTTTGTCAGACTTTTTGGATCTGTATTCTGGGGAGTGTAGGCTTGGTACTGGCTTCCAGAGTAGTCACCATATCAGCTGTCCTTGCTGCAACAGATTTAGTATAATGAACACAGCTAGGGACAGACAGGCCCAGTTGTCATTCAATAAGAAAATTGTTGCTTCTTATCTTTCATTATGGAGCGGAAACACACAAAAATAGTTTCTACCATGTGCTACATGCAAAGACAAAAAAACAACAGAAAAAAAAAAAACGCAAGCTCCCATAGATACACAAGAGGGTCCATTCAGATTGCTTTCACAGAACTGATCAGAAGTCAGTATCTATGTTGGTTCAATGGGAGCAATACCACACCTAGCATGGTAATCTGCACATACTGTACATATGTAAAAGTCCCATTATTGGTGAACAATTAGGAAATACTTACTGCAGGTTTTAGAGCAACATATTTCTATATGTGTGTTTGGTTTTTTGTTTTTTCAGGGAAGGCTTAGCTAAATTTCAGCAAGGCAATATCAAACCATGTTCTACAACTATTACAACTTGCTTGACTCTATACTAGTAAAAGGCACAAAAGTGCTTTTCAAATCTGGCACCCACTGGAAATATTTGGCATCAATTTAGAACACATGAAAGTTGGCTTTGTACTGTTGAGCAGCAAAAATCCTTTATCAACACAGCAGAGAATAGAACAAAAGAGAAACATAAAACTTCGAGTTCTAAATAAAGTGTGAGGTCCATGCAAGGGTTGAAACACTCCACCAATATCTGCAGGGATTTAGCAGTCTGGGAACACAACACCACACTAAATGACTGAGGATTTGCTGTGTCATATTTAGACCCACATCACTGCAGGGGCACTGAGTGAAGAAAGAGCGAAAATGAGTAAAGGAGCCTTTTAATCCTTTTCATAAATTCAATCTCAGGAAAAAAGAAATCACCAGACCCAAGAATGTGCATAGTTCACAGGTGCTAGAAAGAAAGAAAGAAAGAATAAAAAAAACACTATATCTATTGTAGTATGCAAAAATAGCAAGTCATCATTTTTAAAAATATTTCCAGGAAAATGAGAATGGAGTTATTGAAACATGCCCAGACACAAATGAAAATTCAGCATATAAGATAAAAAAGTTCCATGTACGATTCCATCAAGCTTAAAAGTTTGTCCAGGCATCTTGAAAGACATTCCCAAACTTTTCTTTGGGTTTTGGCCCCATAAGTTCAATTCTCTGTCAAAATTATCCCACACTATGTCAATAACATAGAGCATCAGGCTCTGGGGTCTCATTTATAAAACATTGCGTGGGATCTATGCTAAAAGCGCACATACGCCCAAAAGCTGAAAATGGCGTACTCCCCCAAAATATCCAGACCTATGAAACCATACGTACACACACCTGCAAGCAATTTCCACTTTATAAATAACTATTTGGAAATGAGCACAACTGAATCGGCCTCATATCCCGCCCTGAACACAATCAAATTCAGCTATATGTAGTCAGTACAAAGCCGGACATGAATATCGTTGCATATGAAGAATCTTGCTGATCACAGAGGAAATCATAGCAACAAACAAAGAAGAAAACAAAAGAAAACAAACTTTTCCAACACAGAAACTGAAGTGATCGTTGTGGAAGTGGAGGCAAGAATAGAAATTTTGTTTGCTGGCCACAGCAGCAACTGACAGAACTGCAGCAGAATTGCCATTGATTTTCAGTCCCGTTCTAGCAACATTTGCCATACCTCTGCCTTTTCTTTCCTTATGAATGACTTCTTGCAGCCACTCCTTCAAAGAGACCATTTCTGATGAAGCTTCAGTAAACAGTAAATGGATCAACTGAAGGTCCAGATGCATCTCGCAAGTCTTGTGTCAGGTCTTCGTGGGATTTTGTTTTTAATTTACTAAGAACATCAGGAACCACTGCACACCATGTATAGATGGCATATTTTTAGTTCTTCGGGAATCACCTATTTGGTGCAAAAATACTATTTCTTGCCTGTCAGTCTGTATTACCTCAGTATTAATTTACCTATTCAGTGGCAGATAAATGAGAACAAATTCAGTCTTTGCGATTGGCTGCTAGAAACAAAGTGCCTAAAGTTGTCTGTTATGTTTTAACCCGACAATGGTTAAACAACTGAGTTATCTGCTATCTTTATGCATATTATTGCATAGGTCAGTACTAAATGGCATAACAAACAAGAAATTACACATTCCTATTGAAATACTCAGGGACTGGACTGACAATGAGTTAAAAAGTAACATCCAAAGAAAAATATCAAGAGAAAAATGACAAGAATCAATCCACCTGCCTATAAAGCTGGCTTGCTAGCTAGGTCTATTTATATCTTTAGCCTTGGTAACTAGCTAAATCCTGAGCACATGCCAGCTTAGTCAATCAATAAACAGAGTTTATAGTTTATTGAGAGAGATAACAAAACTGATCTCCTTTGTTGCTTCATTTGTACATGTTCCGTCATTGCTCATACCCACAGCAGCAGTAACTTCCTATAAATCTATTTTAAGTTACAGTTTAATTTTACTAATTTCACTATTGTCTCTGCAGCTATTTATTTGAGCTCATAATGCAGTTATGTAATGAATAAGGAGAATCCTTCTGCATAATTCTCTCTTATCTAACATGTGAGCATTCTTGACATTATTTATTATTACAAACAAGATCACAATTTTTTTTGTACTTGCTGCAAAAAAAAGTCACATGCAAGAAATTTGCAGTAGACTAATGAATAAAGTTCATTGTCCCCCAGCTTGGTGCCTGTACATTGGGATTTATCCCAGTGGATATGAGGATAGCATCCCTCCGCCTTTGGGAGTGGGCTTGACTTGTACATTTAGGGTTTTTGTTCAATTCTTTTAATTTTTTTTACCTCTTGTCTAGACCAATTATCTGTATATTCACACTGTCAAAAAGCAATACCACAACAGTAAGTTGTCTTGTGTTCTTTTTGAGACTTTAGTAAATTAAAAAATAGACTATTTCCATCACACTCATCTGTCTGTTGTATGTCAACAAATGATGCTCAAAGGCCTTAGGTAGCTAAAAAGTATTTTGACAGCATCAGGAAGTGACCACTGTAATCGTAATTAAGGCAAAGAGAGAGAAAATGCTATTACAGTCCCACACAGTCATTGTTTCAAACCAATATTTAAGTATGCTTGTGTTAACTATGATCATTCCACAATTCAACTTACAAACTTTAGAAAACCACCAGATATGGCACTAGATTAGCTGTTGGTTCGCATCACTGCAAATGCTAAAGGTAAAGTCTAACTTGGAGTCCTACAAGTACCTTGCACATTTTGCACTGCTCCCTCTCTTTGTGAAAGGGTTTCCGACCCATTAACATCATTGAGTAAATAAAGTCAAATCTGGGAGTTTGCTTAATCTAAACTACATGGCAGAAACTTGTGCACTAAAATACACAAGTTCAAAGCAGCTTAAATAACAACATACAGAAAAACAAAACTACTTGATATACATATACATATTTGGACTATCAACCATAACAAACTTTATATCAAAATCAGCTAACTGCTCACTGATTGTTGTCTTATGTTTATTGGACTAATATAAGAGTGGTATCAAACTTCTCAGGTCAAATCAAAGCAAGACCATGACAGTGTTAAACAGACTTCTGCTCTACAGTTGCTACCCTGTCCCCATCGTGGGAACCCCAAATCATTTCATCCATCTGTGTCAACTCTAACTGGCCCTTTGAGACCTTCATTATGACGCTGCACGTTCTTTAAAGTCAGTTGCTGGGATTCATTTCGCCCCATTTAATATAAAGCCCAGAGAAGTTCTTCTAGAAGACGATACTGGATCTTGGACGACCCAGAGAAATTCCAGTCCAATTGGTTGCTGTGGCACTAATGATTAACAGTGCACTAGTGATGATGGGGTCTGTCTGGTTTGACCTTTTCATATGGCTGTATTTGCAACCGGTGTAAGCACCAGGCTTTAGTATCGTGATAGTCTTGCAGTGCCCAGACAGCTGCACTGTTATCCCCTGGCCTTAGCAGCTGAGATGGAGGCCCCAGTCCAGAGAGTACAGGGTAGAGGTGGGGAAACTGTGTATGAGCTAAATGCAGGGAAGAAGGGGCAAGGACTGAGGAACTGGGCATTAAACAGATTTGTCCCTTGAGGTATAAATTAGACCGCATGTCTGAAATTAAGGGAACTGAACTGGAATGATTGTCTCCCACGCCTGGGTTAAATAGTAAGTGCCTCATGTCTATTACAGCAGAGTAATCCAATAAAATATTCTCCAAGTCTCATCAGTAGAGCTAGTACAAATTTGTCCTCTGTCTGACAGTTATCATCTGACTTCAATTTTACCTCTACCAGGGGTCAAAATGACACAACTTCCTGTTTGTCCCAGCTGCCTCCACCAAACCGTACATAAACACACACTGTTCTACAGTTAGAAATCAAAAACTTCCTAGTATTAATATCAGTTAGCAAGAAAGGAAATCTGCTGTTGGACCTTTTATAAAACAAATCTTATTTACATCTTTCCTTTTGTTTTATTAATCAAAACATTAAAACAGCCTAATCTAATTTCATGTGGATCCTCCCTGAGTCACCAATGCAACTCTGACATATTGAGGCTTGAACTCTACAAGAGCTCCACCATTACCATGAAGGTGTGTGTGATAGAAAGTTTCAGGTTGTGCATCTTACTACTTGGCTTCTACTCAGGCAAATGATACAGACACTCCCTCCATTTCTCCATGGTCCAGTACTTATGGTATCACAACTGGTGAAGTTTTTCTGTTTACAATCTATACAACCTTATACACAGCACCCTTCTGTCATAGCCAATAATTATGTTTTCAACAGTTTGGAATTTAATATCTTTATTTTAGGATGACACTACATGTGCCAGACCTTCCCATATGGACTTGAGCACCCCCAAACACGTCAATGGTTTGCCCCTAAAAGCTGCAGGACAGTCGTTTTTGAGAACCAAAGTTAGAGATCCCTGATCGGAAATATACCAACCATTGATTGCACACCCGGACCATTAACAATATCTACCATGGCTATCACAGTTGTCAAAGTTGTTTACTTTCTTCAAATGCAGATTTAATGGGAAAGTGTGTCCAAACATTTGACTGGCACATCAGTCTCAAAACCTGGCCGCATCAGTAGCTGCAATAAATATTCCACCAAATGCTATAGATGCCACTGTAGCAAGATAATCAATGCTATTTACAAATTAAAGCTGTAGCCATTCTGTGCACCATACAGTTTTGGTTGTTTCTATAGATACCTAAACAAGGCTCAGTGTACAGAGCTATGCTAGTGGCTCTGTAAGTTTGTGCTTAAATGCAGTTGTTTGTTTTGAGCTAAATGATGCTACCATGCAAACTTCCTTACATGTTGATGTTAAGCAGCTGCAGTATCATGTTCAAAATCCAAATTTAAAGCTAACACCCATTTTATAAATCTATTAATTCCAATGCAGTGTCACGAAGTGGGTCTGGAGCCCATCCCAGCTGCTGTGAGGTGAGCAGGGTACACGGCAGACTGGTCGCCCATCCAACTGATGGATGGCCTGCTGATCTTTTGTTTTAAACAAAAGAACTGGACCAAAACACTCTGTCCACACGACATTTTTCACAAATACACAAATGTCACCTTTATGGTGATGCCAGTGGAAAAGTCGAGTCACATCATCTAATCGTGGGTGGCATGGCTCAGTAGGTAGGGTGGTCGTCCTGTAGCCCAAGGGTTGCTGGTTCAATCCTGGCTTGTCGAGCTCATGTCGAGGTGTCCTTGAACAAGACACAGAACCTGTAATTGCTCCTGATGGGTTGTGGTTGAGCGCCTTGCATGGAAGCTTCTGTCATCAGTGGGTGAATGTGATGTAAATGTAATTGTGGATTTAAGCACCATATACAGTGAGAAAAATAAGAATTTGAACACCCTGCTATTTTGCAAGTTCCTCCACTTAGAAACATGAAGGGGTCTGAAATTTTCATCGTAGGTGCATGTCCACTGTGAGAGACATAATCAAAAAAAAA
>JBAMHW010000014.1:12293305-12309332 GCA_037177495.1 Rhadinocentrus ornatus | reverse complement strand
AATATAATATAATATAATATAATATAATATAATATAATAAAATATAATATAATATAATATAATATAATATAATATAACATAATATAATATAATATAATGACATAGTCAGAAATTAATAAAAATTTATTAATCACAAAAAAGTTTTTAAAAATCCCATGTCACTACAACAACTTTTGAATTCTGAAACTACATTTCTACACTTAATTATAAATTAATTGTTAATTGCTTAGCTTTTAAAGCTTCTTTTATTACAGACTGGTTTAGTAAAACAGCAAAACATCCAGAGAAGCTGCAGTGTTGCACATGTTTGAAGCCTACCAGCTTAATGTGGAGAAAACCAGACGAGTCAGGGAAGGCAGTAATGTTTTTCATGTGTTGTGCTGCCTGGTCACAGCACTGAGTCGTCTATTTGTTATTCATGAAGGAAGCTGGGTGAAGAGGCCTTCTTATGATGCACATTTTTTCTCGGTGTTCCCCCTCACCCTCTCCAAGGAGCTGCTTGACAACTAAGAATATAATCTGTTTTAGTTGCAGCAAATGCTGCAATTAATCCAGCATAATGAGCATGACACCGTCAGCTAATTGACATTATTGTTTCTCTAAGATCAACCTTAAATCATTTACAGAGACTCTCTCTGTGTCTTTCTGTTTCCCTCCTCTCGCTCTCTTTTGAGTCTTCAATATGCAGATCGGCCATTTCTGTCCCCGGGCTATTTTCTTTGGTAGACTTTTGAAATATGTTAATGCTTCCAACAAAAAATTGCGAAAGAGAAAAGGAAAAGCCTTCATCTGGGCTCCAGGAGTTTTCCATTGAAGGAAACAGATTATTTTCCCTTGTTTTTGCTCTTGTTTTTGTTTGGTTTGCTTTATCAGTCAAGGGTCTCTCCAATTAAATTAGAGAGAAGCACCAGATTTGCAAAAATACATTTTTCAAGGATGACAGTGTTGTCACTTTTATCAGCATAATTATCACGTATACTGATATTTTCTAGGTAGACTATAGAAAAATCTTCCTATTCATGGAATTTATTCTGTTGTCAGGTAATATTATACACTTTAAATATTATTTCCCTGATTCATTGGGTATGTGTGTAAGTGTCAGTGTCATGCAACAGCTATAAAACCAGGCAAATCGTTGCCTTTCTCTGCTGTGAGCCATTCAGCATGGTATTTATTTAATGAACTGTCTGTCGACGCTGAAAACATTACTGAGAGAACAGAACCCAAGTTCAGCTGAGCACTCTTTATTTTCCACCTCTTCAGTGTCATCCTGTGGTTCTGATCATGAGTGTGTTTGACCTTCAGCTCTGCCCGAGCCAGAGAGATCCTTCACAGCATGAGTCCCTACCCACAACCCCCTGCTGTGTGTTTAAATCAGAAGCAGAGGCAGCCTCGGAAAAAGAGAAAGACTAAGTGTGGGAGTGTAGGGCGCAGAGAGAATAAAAAGTGGAGGATATAGTAGGGGAAATTATCAAAGTACACTCATCTTTAAACTCCTCATTCACAGAGACTAAAAACCACGAGACAAACATGACAAATCAGACTCAAGTTAAAAGAAGGAAGCTTTTGGGGGGGGGGGTTGGCCATTTGTTTTAATGCACTGTTGTGTGATGTTTTAAATGTGCTTAAATTTAGTTCATAATGGGTGGAAAGTTTGTCGGGACATTTCTCTAATGATGTGGTTGGATCATTCTTAGCAGAGGGCAGCACAAAAAGCGAAGACAAGAAATCGTGTTTACTGCACTGGAACAAGTGTCAGCTACAAACCCCTGCTGAGGCACAAATGATGACACCCAATGGACAGACATGCTGGTTAAACGCTGTTGTGGGCTTGCTCATTATGTATGAATGAGGGGTGGTTAATGTGCGAAAATTATATTCATTAGTCCCATCGGATAATTTGAGAGAGGCCAAAGAGAGGAGGAGGCAGAGAGAAAATACAGCAGGAAAGTGGTACTAAGACATCACTTATTTCTCTATTTCCGTGCATGTTTTTTGTGTGCATACCCAGGTGTTTGCAGGTGCTCAGGGAGGCTGAAATCAGCCTCTTTCTAAGTGTCTGTTTGCATTAACATAATGGTGAGAGGTGTTCCTAGAATGATGGCATGGAAGTCTATGATTAATGTTTATGCTAAACTAAACATGGAGAGAAGAGCAACATCTGGGCCATCACAGAGGAAAAACAGAGGAAATTGAGAAAAGATGAGACGCCTGGGCTTAGAGCATTCAGATTAAGTCACAACCTAAATGAAAAATGTAGTACTTATTCTGCTTTAGATAAAAAAAGAAAAGGAAAATGGGTTAAAGGAAAGATGGCTTTTGGTTTCAGATTCCATTTTAGGTTTTAGCTGAGCGGAAATAGACATAAGAAAATGCAGGTTAACTGAATTTGTGGTTGTTTTTATGCTTTCTGAAACTTGCATCTAGTTTTTATCCATGTTCTGCCTCTGAAGTTTCCGTGCTGAATACAACTGCAAACAGTATGACGAGAAATTGAGTCAGGAAATACCTCCAGCTCTGCAGCTTGTGGCTACAGACAACTGTAGCCCTGTACCCAGGCCCATTCATGAGCCAAGTTAAACAGCCGGTGTCCCTGAAGGCCTGGCCTGACTGAGTCTGGCTGGCCCTGTGCCTTTCATGAATGGAGAGATCACTCTCTGAAGCTCCCACCAAGGTCCATGTGGTTATAAAGGCCCTCTGTAGTTAAGATGATTCCTCAGGTGGGTTTGGAGGAAAAGAAGGAAGTATCACATAGTGAAATATTGAGTGACTGATACAAGCAGAAGAATGATTTGGCATTTCAATAGCTCATGGATTACGGGTGTATAATAGGTACTAAAGTGCATTTTATTAATGTTACCCAATTATAGATGATGATAACATGGCAGTCTAGTGTTTCTATTATCAGGAAAAGATCGCAAATATGCAAAATGTGTTGGTCAGTATTTTTATTATAAACACAAAGTGGTGCTGTACCAACAACCAATAAGGTTTAGAGCTAATCAAGTTGGAAAAATGAATGATATCACATTAGATCACGTACCTCTTTGTGGATGTGTGGTACTGTATCTAAATGATCATGGATCAAGTGTCAGTGCTATATATACTAATCCGGTGGCCATTTTGTGTGTTGGGCCATCTTTTGGTGCCACCTTTACTGAGGTGACAAGTCCTAATTACCTTGTATCTCCCGACTTCTACAGCAGCATGAATATCTGAAACAGACTGCGTTAGACATGTACAGATAAGTGTATCTTATCTGGAGACCAAAACTTTTCCACTGCTCTTCAATCAGCCAAGAAATGCTCAAGTCCTTCCAGATTTTCTTGACATTGTTAAGAAAATAGTCTGATTTTTATCTGTGCTGCTGTGACATGCACAAAAATGCCACCTCAACAGTGGCAGAGGGCCTACTTTTGATGTTTGCCTGGATTCTCTATAGTTTATCCTGATCTTCTTTGTTTTAAGTTCACTTGAATTAAATATTTTTTATACTAAAGGTCAATTTGTGCCTCAATCTCTGCTAATGGTTATTAGTGTGTTTACAGACCAGTTTTAAGTCCTGGGGTCACAGTTGCAGCACTCTGAAAATGTTTAGTTCCTCATCTTGATTATGTGTAGACAAACACCTTTTCCAACTCCTCATGTGTTATGTATAATAAATCAACATATAGCATTTATTAACATCTCAAAAGATTCCAAGATCTATTGATCTTTGTTTTAGTCTTTTTATTGAATGATTTATTATGATGACAACTGAACAAATTAAACATAAGTAGGTATTTTTGGTCAAAAGGAAAAAATTAAGAAGTAGGCATTAAATTGGTATTTCTTGGTCAATCTATTTTCTCCAAAATAAAGATAAAGAAATTTGATTACAAAGAAATAAAGACATCCCCATTTTATATGTAGTAGAACTAGGGCAGATTTGTTCTTTTTCTGTTTTATGAGGGAGAAGGCAGATCTCCAGTTCAAAGGTCTCAGATTAAAGTTATGGATGTGTGCTGAACCAAGAGCTTCTGTCTATTTTCATCCTTGATGAGGCATTTTACACATAGAGTCAGTAGGAGCTGATTTAAGTAGTTCTCTCCTCAGTTCTGAGCACAAAGGTATATAGATTCATTGCTTCTTTGGCGGTACCAGACTTGCTGTAGACAAATCTAGATGCCAAGACTTTCAAATGCACACACACACAAACCCCTCATATGTACTCACAAGCAGCCAGGGGAAATCAGTGTCAAATGAGGGGTGCAACATGAACCTATAAGAGAGCTTTGTTGATTATAATGTTTGACTTCCTACTCTTGAGCTCAGGTCCTGCAGACCCAGCAGCTCACCTTATGCCATCAAACTGGCCCCCAGTTGCTCTCAGCGCACGGGCAGGATCAGAGACGACCTTGGCATGCATGCAACAAAAACAGCCCACTTCAGCGCCTGTCTTTGATGTACATTATCAAAGACCTTTCTCCTCCTCTCCTCCCTGGACCAAAGGCTACTATTGTTTTTGTTGTTGTTATTGATATTGTTTTCCACCCTTATAACACAAAGCAGTCTGACCATGACTCTGATGCAAATGTGGAGGTGGAGAGGGTGTTTTAATGAGCTGCTGCATAGATCAGAGGGGCTCAAGGGGGGCTACAGAGAGGGAATAGGTAGCACTGAACATCAAAACACAGCTAGTGCTCCAGCTTCTGCTATTCACCAGCCATGACCTTTGAGTGCAATTTAGAGATGTTACACTGAAATTATGACTCTGTGCAGCAGAATAAACTATTTTAAACTAAAAAGCAACTGAGGGTGTTAAACAGAAGATTTATATGTATGATTTGTTTCTGTTCAAATAAATATCCATCGTTTACTGAGCAAGGTGTCTATTCTCTGGCCAAGCAAATATGTGGCAATCTTTTAAAAAGCTGCAAAAAAGTCATAATCAGGCATGTTTCTATTGATTGCTCTACATTGAGTAAACTAGGCTGCATAGTATCACCAGAGTGTGTCAGTAAAGATTTGTGCTTAGTTTTATTTCAGTAGTAGAAGTAGTTGTCCAATCTAGACACAAAAAAAACATCTGCAGAGAAAATCCAAGGGGAAAGGGGAGTTTTTTTTCTTGTAAGACACATAGTTGCTTGTAAGTTTGTGAGACACAAACAGCTTGTAAAACATCATTTTAATCTTTGCCAAGTTAGACAAAATTCACAAAGCTCTTTCCAGCAAACTATCCTTTGTTAATACCTGCTTATTCAAATGCAGGGTGGTGGTAAATCTTTTTCCATTCCTAATTTGCATTAAAGTTCACAAAATAAATAAATAAATTAATAAATAAAAAACAGAACTCAAGTGAGTCTCTATAACTTTTTTGTGCAGCTTTGGAATTTTTTAATTTTTTGTTTGTCTTTTCCACTCAACATGTTTTATTAAAATTCCTCTTCGGCTGTTCCCAACTGCCTCAGTCTTACCCTACGAATCCTTTTATTTTACACAAACTAACTTCATGTCCTCTTTCATTACATCCTTATTTTTTTTCTCTTTGGTCTTTCTCCAGGCCTTTGGCCTGGTTGTTCCAACCTCAGCCTAAAAATGTTAAAGGAGGAAATGAGACAACACAGGGGACCCAAAGACTGCTTGAACTGAGAACTTAAGAACATAAATCTGGCAAGAACTCAACCCAAGACAGAACTATAACCCACAGATTATAACAGGAGCTAGTTATGAGACAGGAGCTTTTGTTACAAACTTTTAAATACATTTTGTGAGCTTAAACCATGCTGACCTAAGGCTTTGTTGTTTTTTTTTTAAAAAAGCCATCTGAAACTTAAAGGTTTTGTGAAAATTAAAACCCATCCAATAAAAGATTTAATTTCTCAGCCTGTGACAGTGGCAGGTCTTGAAAATTTAATATGGGGCAGTAAAGGAGGGGCAAAAGGACTAGTTAGGGCGGCATTAGTCGCGTCATGTAAACACCCACCTTTATATAATTGGCCTTAATTGGAATTATTTCTCAATCAAATTAAAAGAGGTGGTTTAAACCTGTTACAATTGCATTGAATCTGTGAATCATGTAAACACACAAGTAAACAGATGAGTTTATCAAGTGTACTTGTAAACATGTCAGTGTGGAACCTCTGATCAGATTGTTTTGAGTTGCATAAAAGAAAAAAATGTCCATGTAAACGTAGTTATTGATCATCCTCAGTGCAGTGCAAAAAAACTTTAAAAAAATTTACTTAATAATTATCCTTCTAAGAAAACTAATTTGAGGCTTATTTGAAAGACTCCTCAAAACAAACACAGACAAAGAAATCAAAGTACAGAACAGATATCAGCCATCTTTTTCAGGAAAGCTGAAATGACAGTTTCGGTGCTGTTGTGGAGCTTTTGCAAACCAAGGACAACTAAAGCTCTCAGAGGATCTTGTATTTTGATGTTTGACAAAATATAGTGACAATTAAAATGATCTAACAGCTTCTGTCTTTCTCTGTTATATAATTTGCAGCATTATTAGTTTATATTCACTTATTAAATAAATTGGCTGCATAATTAAAGTTATATTTAATTTTATAACACACCTGTAGGACTTCACTGAAAACATGTTATTTTATTGAGTAACATTGATTGGTCCATGGTTACATGATGTTTTTTTTTTTATTTGGAATTAATTATTCAAAATTAAATAATTAGGAATTTAAGTATTCTCCTTCGCATTGGAAATAGTAATAACAAATTGAGGTTTTAAATGGACAACATGTTCAATCGCCTTTATTGCGCTTTAGATCTGGGGGTTGGGAAGGGCTCTGATTGGACAGGGGGCGGACGTGATGTATTTACATCTATCAAAAGTAAACAAACTCTAGTTCCTGTTTCTTTCATCTATAAGGACCACAAAAATACAATCCATTTTCACTTTGATTTTGAATATATTTTTAAAGCAGCAGCTCAACAATAGCATAGTACTGCACTTTGGTCAGCTGAGGAGGAGAAGGGAGAGAAAGTAACATTTGTGAGTCATCGCAATAGGACAAGGTAACGAGCATGCGCGGAACGACCAGAATTAATTTAAAGTGGAGTGAACGTATACATGATTGAGAAATTGTTAAACCCGGATTTAAAATCAGCCACATATTCAAAATATATTGAAATGTCCCTCTGGGACAAATAAAGTATTTTTCATTTCATTGTATATCATGTGGTTCAGCTAGAATAAGGATGGATCCATTTAGACTACTTAATTTTCAAATTTCCCATCTTAGCCAGGATGTAACCTGGTTTAATTGATCAGCCCAAGTGAAGCTTCAGCCCTGAAACATAAACTCTCTAAACTTCATTCATATCTAACTTCTTTATAAATTGTTCTCCTAATTGCTATAATCAAAATGAGCTTATAGGGAAATATGCTCAAACAAATTGCATACAAGTGAGTCACTATCCGCATGTGAAGTATTAAACGGCAACCGTCCGTCACCTTCAGCAGACATTCTGTTCAATACACATTTAATTCAACTTAACTTTGAGTGGCAAAACATCACCTGTGGAAATTAATTTCACCTGGTGAAAGTTGCTCAGTTACTTCACTCTGCCGGGGGGCAAATAGACTGTATCTACATAGTTGTCACAGCCCCAGCGCCTACCTCCCCTCCCTCCACGACGCAACCAAACTCTTCATCTGTCTCTACAGCCTGATAGCAGCACAGCGTCTGATTGATGTGCTGGGTCCAGGCTGCAACTATATTGGTACTTATGGCTCTCTCCAGGAAAATTTGGTTTCTGAAATTCAAGTAGTTTCCTTTATCCCTGTTTTGTTGCCTATTAAGAAACAAAATGCAGACATCGAAGATTCACCAAATACATTCTATAAATTTATCAAATCTTGTGTTCATTCCTCATCCCTCTCAGCCTGCCCATAACCAAAACTAGGTAGAAAATGTTTTCAGCACACTGAAGCTAGCTTTACTAGTATATTTGGCTGGAAAAATGTATTTTATTACAAACCACGGACTTGATTTCTTATTTTTAACAGAAACCTGGTTACACAGAGAAAATTATTTGGTTGTTCTTATAGAACCTCTCCAAACTTCAGCTTTGTGAGTGAAGCTCACAGAAAGGTGGAGGAGTGGCTGTTTTGTTTAATGACTCCCTCCAATACAAGCAGATACAAAACTTTGCCTCATTTGAATAAGTGGCTCTCCAGATGACCTCGCCCTCTCGCGTGTTGTTCCTTGACATACACAGACCACCTAAATACTGCGCAACGATTTTTAATGACTTTGCTGAACTGCTGTCAATAATCTGTGTTGACTTTGACTGTGTAGTTATTGTTGGTGATTTCAACATTCATGCTGATAACCCGGAGGACAGAGAGACCAAAGAATTGTGTTGTGTTCTTGATAACTTTGGTCTAACTCAGCATGTGAAAGAAAAAACGCAGGACACTGTCTGGATCTAGTCATCTCTAAAGGTCTGAATATTTCTAAGATTGTGGTGATGGATGTTGCTCTGTCTGATCATTCCTGTGTTTTCTCTGGCTGTTATTGTCAACAAAAAGCCCAAACAGAGGTTATTAAGAAACGGTACATTGTTGAAAATACCACTGGAATGTTTATACAAGCTTTCTCTCTATTTTAAAGGTGTCATCGCCTGGTCTTTTCATGTGTCCACTGTCCTCTAAGTGTCTTTAAATATTTTTTAAAAACTTATTAAAAAAAACAAACAAACAACACAACTTTGTCTCATGAGAGTTCATGGAAGCTTCTGACGAATGTTAATGAAGGGCGTGCTGATTAGCCACAGAGAGCCCAGAGTCGGAAGGGGGGCTGGCCCAGTGCATGCACAGCACTTCAGACTCCAAAACATCAACAGCTTAGTGATGCCAAGCAAACCTAACCATGCAGCCGTTTACGGAATTAGATTATTTATGTTTGATAGCGAGATGGTGGAAGAAGCACATTTACAACAAAATGGCAACAAAAATTTACGTGGCAGAGCTCTTCACCCCACTTATAAAAAAGAAAACATGTACATTGCAAGGGGTTAAACTTTTAAGCTCATCCCTTAGCATTAGCATTAGCTGCGTCAGCTTAACTCACGTCTCAAAGCTCAGTAAAGCATAACTTTAGATGAGTAGCAACACTTACCGATTGCATTGATGGTGAGCCACTCAAAGTTGGAATTGTTACTCTTTCCAACCGCAGGGTTGATGCCATCTTCGCCTGAAATTGTCCCAAATTACTGAAACATTCAGGCGCAAAAAGTCTGGCTTAAACATAGAGAGTGCCAGGCAGAGATACAGGCAGATTATTACCAAAAATGAATTTAATCCATTTTGCGGTGGAAAATTGGTCCACTGCTAGAGGGAGACTAAAAACATTTTGATGTTGGTTTTGGCAACTGACAACTGAGCAGTTGACATGGGAGCGCCGTTTCGACATCTTCACACAACTTGGCGTGGAAGAGGGGCTGGGTTATTAAAACAGCCTCCTGGGATGACAAAATCCCAGGAGCAAATTAAACTCACACGTTTTACCCTTGTGGGCAGTTTTGCTGTGAACAAAAGGCCCAGATGGAAAAACTGGGCCGCCTTCAAAAGAAAGGCTTTCAGGGAAGTTAACACTTCAGTCCAACACCAATACACGTTTTAACTAATTGTAATTTCCAGGTGAAGACTCCTTTAAGAATTTTTCAGGATGCATTGCCTTGGATATCTCACAGATTGTAAACATGTCTCTGATTTCAGGTGTCTTCCAACAGACCCTAAAAACAGCCGTCATCCAGCCACTACTAAAACTTTCTTGCATTTAATCTATTTTTTTTTTAATCTATTTTAATCAATTTCATTTTAGCTTTTTTTTTCTTTTATTATTAAATGTTTTTGTAAGTTTGTTTTAATGCACTTGTAATGGCTTCCTGCACCCGCTGTAATGATTTTAATGCTTTATGTAAAGCACTTTGAATTTTCTTGTACATGAAATGTAATATACTAATAAATTTGCCTTGTGTTGCAGGAATCAGACATTGTTTGATGCAGGGCTGCAATGTTTTTAAAATTTAAGGACTAAAGGTGGAGGGGGCAGGTAGGCGACTTAGTATAATAGTTTTAATCTAATCTTATCTGTAATGTTGTGTTTTTGTATTAATTACAAGAGACAAATTGTCCTATTTGTTGCTTGTTTCCAAATGTGCTTGATCTTTTTAAATTCTATTCAATTTAAGGAACGTTTATAAAGTTTGTTTTGTTGCCCACATCCTAAACATGCATTTTCTAGAAGAAAAGAATTAAGAATTCATTTTATTAAATAAGCACTTTTAATTTATTTTTTAATTTTATTTTTATATTAAAAGTGCTCCTTTTATTCTGCACATTAATTATCCAGTTGAGTTTAGTGAATTTGTACTGCAGGAAAAAAAAATGTCATGCTGGTGCGTTTTACATGTCTTCAATTTGCTGTTCAAGATAAATGTTTTAAAAGTAAGTACTTTTCTCCAAATGATTATGAAGAGTCTTGCAAAGTCCTTTTTAATTTAGAAATTCACTGTTAAAATTTTCTTTAGAAAAGTTAAATGTTCCACCCAAAAACATGTTTACTAGGCAACGCAAGGCAAATTTATTTGCATAGCACATTTTATGTACAAGACAATTTAAAGTGTTTTCCATAAAAAATTACAGCAGGGTGCAGGAAGCAATACAAGTGCATAAAAAAAAACAAAGATTAAAAGAATGAAATTAATTAAATAAAAACAGAAAGTTAAAGCTCAAAGAAAATAAATAAAAAGCAAGAAATAAAGTTAAGATTCCAGCTTAAAAGAACAAGATGCAGATCTGGACTTCTAAATAAAAACTAATAAAATGCAGCAGAGAACACGTGGGTCTTAAACCTGGATTTAAATAAACTGAGTGTTTCAGCTGGAGACTTTCTGGGAGTTTGTTCCAGACATGTGGAGCATAGAAGCTGAATGCAGCTTCTCCATGTCTAGTTCTGACTCTGGGAACTGATAAAGAAACTGGATCCAGATGACCTGAGGGTTCTGGTAGGTTCATGCTGGGTCAAGAGGTCACTGATGTATTTTGGTCCTAAACCATTCAGAGCTTTATAGACCATCAGCAGAACTTTAAAGTCTATCCTCTGATGGACCGGCAGCCGGTGTAAAGACCTCAGAGCTGGACTAATCCAGTCCACTTTTTTGATCTTAGTGAGGACTCGAGCAGCAGCGTTCTGAATAAGCTGCAGTTGTCTAACAGATTTTTTAGGTAGAAAAACAACTAAACTAAATGACTAAAGATGAAAGCATTGACTAGTTTTTCCAGGTCTTGCTGAGACATCAGATCTTTTACCCTTGATATATTCTTAAGGTGATAGTCGACTGACTTTGTGATTCCCTTAATGTGTTTCTCAAAGTTTAGGTCTGAGTCCATCACTACACCCAGATTTCTGGCCTGGTTGGTGGTTTTTAGTTGTATAGACTGAAGCTCTGTGGTGACCTTTAATCGTTTCTCTTTGGCTCCAAAGACCATCACCTCAGTTTTGTTTTTGTTTAACCGAAGAAATTTTAAACACATCCACCTAACTACTACAGATTTTTTTCTTAGTACTTCTTACATCCTCTTTCATAAATACAAATTATTACTTCTGAATATTAGTTAAATTATTTAATTAGTATTTTTGTGAATTATTTATAACTGTGGAATAATTTCAGTTTCTGCTTTTATTAGGAATAAATAATGAGATTTAGTTTGGTTTCCACATGGGCTTTAACCACTGTCCAAACTCCATATGACAACATCGATGTTTGGTCATAAATAAACACAGAATGATGTCAGAGCATTTGTTGCAGCCAGAGCACACTTAATGCATAAATTAGAAAATCAACATTCTTTGACAAACTGCAAAAATTTACATCCTGGACTTAGATTGAGCTAGCACAGGAAGCAGGACTGTAAATGTATACTACTCAAAGCAGCAGAGAGATGAGCTCTACTACCTTTAATTCACCAAGTGATCATAGTGAGCAATCTCTAGAGCCGCACAATTAAATTGGAAATGTATTTCGAAACGTGCACTGACAGCCACAATTACATCAATACAGCATTTTTACTTATGTTACGCAACTTTCACCGACAAAGGAACACATTTTCTTTGCTTTCTTCCTTTGTCTTGTTGTCATGGGGGAAATCCAATAAAAGTAGATTTCATTGATAGTCTCATAGCCAAGTGAGAGTTCAACACAGAGAGCGAAGTGTTTTTGAACTAAACAGATGAGAGGAAGGAAAAGAAAAGAGTTGTTTATCTTTCTCCCCTTCTGGGTGGAGGGGCATTCATTAGCTGCTGCGTAAATCAATCTGCTTCTTCCTAAAGGCCTGTCAATTTAAGCATGATGTCTGGCAGCCTGACATCGCTCACTGGATATTTAACTTGAAAGCCAATTAATCATCATGATTAATTCACTCACAAACCACATGGAACTGTTTGGCTTTAGCTTACAGAACAAGAACTGAATTCTCCAGACATCAAAAAGAGAAAAGAAAAGAGAATGAGAAAGTCTCATTCTCACTTGATCAGCCTCTAAATAGAGAGTTTCAGCTGGAAATCCACACTCTTTTTTTCTGCTCCATTAATGCAAACCTAAAACTCTAAGAGTTACTCTGCAAACACTGCACTTCTGAAGAAACACATTCACAAGCTGTGATTACATTGTAATTGGGTTTGCATGTTAACACAGGTTTGAGCTATGAATATGAATTTGATTGAACATATAATGGAGAAACTCCAGTTTCTAAAAAAAAATATAAGCTTGATGCTGCTTGCCATGTGCCGCCTGGCTAATATTTCCTTGCTTAACAAAATATTTCCACCTTTTTCTTGATAAAAAGAGAAAATTATACATTTAGAAAAGATAAATGTGAGTATGTATTCCATTCGGTGTGCTATCAATATCTTCCAAAGTCTCAGTTGTGGTAATGGAAATGACCTAAACTGTGTGCAGAGTCACAGAGAGAGAGGGTTCTTCTATCAGCAAATGAAAAGATGATTTCCCTGTACTTCAATCATCTACTATTATTTTCTCTGCTCATTCACTGAGGCACAGGAGAATTTAATCCACTCCTTTAGTTGTTCTGCTGTGATGGATTGTGTGAACTCTGTGTGGCTTCATAGTAACGTTATAGTCTGAATTTTGCTGTGAAAGTGGAGATCACACAGTAATAGCTACAAAAGAAAATTCCCATTGTCATGTTTGCTCTCTACTGAATCTTCCATCACTCTTGACCAAAGCTGACTCAACAAAGTATGAAGTGAAGGATTGAATGATTTATGACTGACTGACTGATGACTTCCCGTTTAAACTGCTGTTAGAGCTGCATACCATAGGACGACACAAAAAATAAATCAATAAAATTAATCAGTCATATTTCCTCTGACAATAGTGATCCATGAAGAGAACATTCCTTAGTTGCAGTCAAATCAGTTACAAAGCAGCAAATGATCACTATCATTACGAAGTACAAGAGTGGAAGCTGACAGATCTGTCAAGATTCAACACTTTTTGCTCCATCCCAGAGGTTAAAGGTTCTTTTTGTGCTACAGCATCTGTTGAACACATGTCATGACTTCAAATTACGCCTGAGGTACATACAGTGGTTTTACTGCTTATTTCTCTTGGTTAACTTTGAAAGAGTTATCACCATGAAATGCACTGTTGAGTCTGTGAAAGTGAACATGAGGTTATTCCAACAATTTCATATTTTCATCGGTTAATTTTCATTAAGGACCAAACCTATAATGTCTGTAAAACAGATTAAAAGCATCAAAAATTGGTTCCCCAAATAGTGTGAAATTGTTTAAATAAGTCACTGTTGTCACACTATTGTATTGCTTTATTTAAACACAGATAAGGATTTTTTAAATCTGACAAGATTTCTTCTAATAGACCTCACACATGAAAAAATCTGTCATTTAACAGTTTTGTTTATACTGTGTGTGGTGTGCTCTGATAATCTCAGCACAGAACAACACACACGTAACAATTCTGTCCCGCAACCAATCTAGA
Source organism: Rhadinocentrus ornatus (assembly GCA_037177495.1). NCBI lineage: Eukaryota > Metazoa > Chordata > Actinopteri > Atheriniformes > Melanotaeniidae > Rhadinocentrus > Rhadinocentrus ornatus. The sequence goes on along the minus strand of JBAMHW010000014.1, from coordinate 12,295,298 downwards.
ATCTAGTCCTCTGTAAATGATCAAAATGACCAATTGTAATGCAAAAAAAGACTGTTTGAGATTATTTAATTTTTTTATTTGCCAGTTACTGATAAAATTCTAATTATAACTTGACCAACCTGAAAAAAACAATAATGGATGATGTTCCTTACATAGAGTTGTGAAATGAAATTAAATAAATTAATAAATACTATTTTCATAAAAACTTTCCTTTTCATAAAAAAAGCCATTAAAGGGAATTATATTGCTATCAAAGGCTGCCCATTCACCTGTCTAGACTCATATCTATTTACATGAGTCTACACGAGTCCAGCTTCCACTTAGATACTTTTGGATCATTTTGCACGGGTATTCTCCTCATTTTAAGTTTGTCACATCTTTTTCAAGCATCAAAATACACTGGAGATAGATTTGAAGTGAAAATACATTCTTTGTATCGTTCTGATTTGGGCATTCAAAGCAAAGCCTTAAACCTTCATTATGTTTTATGATGTTAAATCAGTTTTCAGCATCTGTGAGTCAAAATAAAGCTCTTAAGTTCATTACCAGAGTATCTTCCGCTAACATACCAATTTGCTCGAGTCCAAAGTTTTGGTCTGACACAGAAAAACTTCTCTCCACTGTTCTGTAAGAAGTTGATCAATCACATTAGAGATCCCTTAATTATCCTATCCACCTGTCTTGATAGACCTTCTAATTACACAGAACCACAAACACATACTCAATACACACAACCTGTAAAAGCAACCTCCTGCAAAGCCATTTTCTGCACCAAACTGTCCACTACGCAAGCCAGAGCCCCTATTTGAAGAGCGGGACATGAAAGCAAATACAGACCCTCCATGTGGACCTGTATCGGATCTTAATTAAAAAGCCTAGCATATTATTTTCTGTAACAAAGGGAAATTTGGGGGTTCATTTAAATCCAATTAGGCCTGCGCTGATGCCTCAGGAGATGAGGGAGTAATTGCTGTTTGAACACGGAGGTCTTTGTTCTGGGCTCCAGTAGATTGATAAAGGCAATAAGCACACAATGTGGAGCGACTGGAGATGGGATGAGGCTGTGAACTTACAATAAGAGGACACAAACGCACTAGGACCTCATAACAACACAGTTAGTAGAAAGGAAATTGTTCCTTGTTTTCTTCTGAAAGAGAATGTGATTGAGCCCCTGTGTGGCAGGTGGAACTGAAAAGATCAGCTGAGTTAATTGCTTCAGTCATATTGCCATATACCTCATGCAGTGAGCCTCACCATAATCAAAGAGCAGCCTGTTAGGATATAATTTCAAGAACTGAGATAAAACCCATGTTGTTACATGGCTGTCATCAGTTTCTTCCTTGCAGTTTCATCTAGTGTCAAAGTAATTTAAGAAAAGCTCAGGTGTTCCCTTAAATTGGCCAAGGTGGATGGTGTTAGTTATCAATAACCCACCCATCGTGCATCACTAACCATTCAATGGCAGATTCATACACAGCCACAAACCCATCCTGTTGTTTAAGATTTCGTGAGAGATTGCAGAAGACGGATAGTCCCTGACGGGGGCTCTTGGTGCTCAGTATATAAAACAGAGATCATTTCTTGATGTTTGGTTTTGCAATATTTAAAAAGTCTGGAATATTTAACTTTTTTGTTTTCTGTTATTAATATAAGTTCATTAATTAATCTTCAAAGATACTGTTTGGGTTGTATATTAATTTAACAGTGAGTGGTATTATTATTATCAATCTGATTATTTCAATTATTTATGTATATAAAGTGATATCAGACACCACTCTTTTTCTCTAAAACCAAGACATTTGCTCTCTGTTACAAGTTTTCAGAATCTTCAAAGAAATTTGAATATCAGATTTAGTAAGGTTAAAAATTTATTTTTACAGTCAAAGGTTTGTAAAAAAAAAAAAAAAAAAAAAAAAAAAGAAGGTCGCTGGTTCGAGCCTCGGCTGGGGGAGGTTCGAATGTGGGGGTTGGTGGCCTTTCTGTGTGGAGTTTG
>JBAMHW010000014.1:12261582-12271727 GCA_037177495.1 Rhadinocentrus ornatus | reverse complement strand
TACAGAGTTTGTGACGGCACAGTGGGAAACTCAGAGAGGAGTTTTACACAACTGCTCTGCGCCCTGGTCTCATCTCTCTATATTTGCATTTTTTCATAAACAAACCCCAAAAGTACATAAATATCTTATTTTAATTTCTTTTTTGGCCTTTGGTACAGTAAATTAGCAGACATCTCTGAAATCCTACTTTGTCTCTTGAGATAAAAAAAAAAAACCTTTGTATACTGACTAGAAGTAACTTTTATTGAGCTCTATAAATTATTTGCATTATTTGTAATATACCAGATCATTAAATTTCATAACATGAGATTTCATAAACAGTGGTTGAGTATATCCATAATAATCCACCTTATTAAAAATACGTATGGCTCGTTTTTGTAGGAAAACTAATGCATTAACAGTTGTTTTATTCGTCCATCCACACAATATTATATGTAAGTATGAGTGAATAGTAAAAATACGTAAGGCCTTGTAGTTTAATGTTTCTTGATTTGTACAAAATTGCAACTGTATTAGATATGTTTCCTTTGAAATAGTAAACATTTTTAGTAATCTAGGAAGTAAATACACGTAATGTCTGAACTTTTTAATTTTCTTAAATTCTGCCCCGAAACAGATATCGTGTTTTTGTTGTTGTCGTTTCTCTACTTTTTTGTTTGTTTTTTATTAAATGCCAAAATAGTTTAAGCCAGCTATTTCCCCTTTTTTCAGTGTTTAAGAGTAAAGGACTTTGCAATGAAGCCACTTCCTCCTGTCCCTCCTCCTACACACATCCCTTCTCTGGAAGTGTTACCCTCTCATCCTCTATCTCCCCTCATCCGCTATTCTCCTCCTCACCTCCTGCTGCACTCCATCCCTCTGCTGAGCACAGGTATTTGTTTAGGAATCTCTCGGTGGAAATTATACTCCATCTCCGCCGCTCCCTATCAACACACAATTATCATGGGCAATCATGCAGAACAGTGCTGAATTCAGCTGGGACTCCCACTCTGATGACATTACTGACTGCAAGGCCCAGCTGCTGCAGGAGGTAGCCTGCTCCACACTTACATTATATTGCTCCCTATTTCTCCCTTTCCTTCTTTTTCCCCATCACACACTCTCACTTGGATATTGATGATTACGGAATTAAACTTTTTTGGGGAAAAATATCTCATTAGAATTTTATTTAAATAGGGATGTCTACAAAATATGAAATACCTGTCCTCGGGAAGACTGTTGAAAGTACTACTCCAACCTCAAACAAGACAGATCCTGTGATCTTTTATTACAATTTATTACTATCTGTCCTCTTGTGACCTGCAGTGATTCACTGCTGTGTAGATTATCATATGGTTGCGCTGAAGATGATGTGGCACAGTGTGGATGAGTAATTTGAAATTCCAGAAATGTGAAAGTGTGAATCTCCATCATTAGACTCTTCTATGAAGGCAAAGTCAGTCTCACAAAAAATTCAGCACCTTACATTGTATAACTCCCTCCTGCATTTTGAGGCAAGCTGCAGATGTATTTCTCCACGTATGATAAGTACATTATAAATCTTGAAAGGCACAGAGTTGATGCAGACACATGAGAATCAACACAGGAGTCCATTCAGATCTGATCAAATGCTCCATTCATGAGTGAAATTACCATCCGTCTGTCAGCCAAGGTGTGAATTCTTTCATCTACAGATCCTACCTCTGAAGTTGTGATTTAATGCATAACACCACATACACTCCACATAGACTCCAGATAAGCGAAATGGATTTCTGCCTCTCAGGGCGTAAACAGACTTAAAAGGAAAAAATGAGACAGCAGTGCCATCTTGTGGTATTTAAGTTGGATCTTTTCTATGTTTTCCATTTCTCCTGTCCCATTTCATAGGAAAATAGCTAACATACTTACAATAGTGAATTCATGTGTATGTAAATCATATCAGCAATGGTCCTTTTCTCATACTTTTTCACAGTGCTTTACTTCACACGTGTATTTTGTTTTCCATCTGAAGATCCTCTTGTTTTTCTAGAAAAAAACATAAAATATTGTATTGTTTTGTCACTACACCAAAGCTTTTACCTTTTCATTTTAATGCCAAACAGATCACAGAAAGAGAAAAATTTTTTGACAGAAATGATTACAATCAAACACCACACTTAACACACTTGGAGAGATACTGGACGGATTGTAAAATGGCACAAAGCAAAAACATAACATCATCCACATAAAAACTGTTGTCTTTTGGAAACATGACACATACTGTAACAACATGACCATTAAACTGAATGGGTTATGTTACAGCAACACAGCTGAAAATAATAACATTTTAAGCACAATTTATAAAAAAAAATGTATCCAAATCCTGAAATGAAGTGACTCTTTAGAAACTTGTTTATCTACAATTTCTATTTGTGATAGAGAAAAATCTAATCTTGTGTCAGCTTGAATGTGTTAAGCCATACCACTATGCTAGCCGGCATATTCTTTGATTATTATAAGCATAGACATAGTCAGTTTCATAGTTATAAATACGCATCAGAGTATCAACCACAAATAAATGCTTCTGTTTGATGAAAGATTCAGTGCCAAGCTGAAATTAATTTTTGCATGCATTATCAGTATAAATCAGCGAGCCACAGAAAAGGATGGATCAATGAGAGATCAATAACCTGCTGTTTGTTTGTTTGTTTGTTGTTGTTGTTGTTTTTTATCTCTTTACCATATGATTTGTGGATTAAACAAACTGGATCTAATCATCAATTTATTAGACACGCATTCCAAAAGCACTGACTCCTAGTAGGTTGTCGTGAAAAACTGCATCATGTTATCTACAACAGCAACACCTGAAATAAATACATAGGCTTTTCATCTTACCTCAGAAGGCTGAGAATAATCCATTTTTTCAAATTAGATGAGTTTGTGCAGGAAAATAAGCATTGATGGACATATACCCAACATGCAACATTCAAATAAAGCCATAGGTTTTTAAACATGATCATACCTGCACTGTGTTCATTTATGTATGTTACTTAGCTCAGCTGCTCAGGTTGGAGTGATGATAATAATGATGACAATTCTGAGCTCAATATCAAATAAAAAATATCCTTGTTACAAAATCTTCAAGCTTGTTAGAACATTTGAACCACACTGCTGCCAAACAGTCTACAAGTCCTGTTTTTACATTTCAGAAACGCTGGGAAAATGTTATAATCTGGCTGCAAAAAATACAACTTTTATTCAGTGTAATGAATTTGAACAGTTCGGCCAATAAGTAGGAAAAGGAGGCCAGTCAGGAGGCAGAAGAAGATGCCAATGGGTGCAAACATGAAGGACAGCCCATAGCTGAAGGAAAATTGGAAATTTGGGCACAGGGAAGACCGCTGGTGTTTAATGTAGACATCCACCACATCCAACACCTGAAGCCACAGCATGTACATCACCACAACACACAGAAGGAAAAAACCTGGTGGTGCAAAGGAAAGGCATTAAGGTAAAGATATGAAACTGTGATGGCAGTCATACATATGTCTTATATAGATTCAGAAGATGTGGTTTGGATACATAATAAACTAGTAGAGGGAGCTGAATTTTCAAATCAATTCCTCGTAAAAAAAAAAAACAATAAGATATAACCTCTTCTGTTTACTGGATAAAACAAAACCATCAACAATACCCTGCACAACTACTACAGATTACTTTTACTTTGTAGTGCTGATACTCCTACTTAACATTATTAAATTCAGTAATTTCTGATCTAAGAAGTCACCAGAAACTAATGCTTGTCAGTAAACCTATGTAGTGGAGTAATGGAGTCAAAATCCTCTATATCCTGTATATTTAAGCTTGTGGTTCTAGTCATTTTGCCACTGGATTAAACTCACCGGATGCCAGGAAAAGGCCGCCCCCTGCTTTATACAAGCGATGGCTTGCAAATGGAGCAGCACAGATGATGAAGAACCCAGCAAGAACTACAGCTGCCACACCAATGAGCATAAAAATGCTCCAGAAGCCTCTGTAGACTGGGCAACAGAGATGTTAGCACACATAAAGTTTTATAAAGCCACTGGATCATGGAAAATAAAAACATTGCATGAGAAAATACTCACTTATGGCAGAATCATACTCTGTGGTGTTGAGGGTCTGATGAGACACGGGGAATGGAAAGAGGTAGGAAGGCATGCATACTTTTGTGTGTGGTTGATTTGCTGCAGAAAAGAAGAAATATATATTTTAAACCATGTTAAATTGATGAAAGGATATAAATTCTTAGCAATTCTAGGATATGGTCATATGACGTTTTTTGTTTGTTTGTTTGTTTTATGAATAACAACTAAATATGTTAAAAAAAATTATACTGACGATTCACAAATCCACATAAGCATCTCACCAGGAGACAAAAGTCCAATCCAAACACTGAAAAAATTAATTAATTAAATTTCAAAATTTCCCTCTGGGATAAGTAAAGCATTTTTAATTACCTCTACTAAGGCAGAGGTGATGTGTTCTGCGGCATTGGTTTAGCTTTCTGTATGTAAGCAACATGACTAAAACAATTATGGAGTGATTTTGATTACATTTCAGTAAATCTCAGAAATGGAATAAGGAACAAGTGATTAAATTGTGGGGGTGATCTGGATCACCGCCTGGATCCAGAATTTTTTTAAAGGATTCTTTACTATTGGGAGATGCCCACAATCATTGGCTATTATTGCGCTCTTGGGGCTCGGGGCCCTTCAACTCTGGCTGCCCAGAATAGCCGGTGCCTGGCGGGGTCGGAGGCTGCTGCTAATCCGCGGGGGGGCTCTGGCTTGGACCTTCTTCTGCCGCCCTCGGGGTGTGTCCGGGGTAGTCTTTGTGGTGGGTGGCTTGGGTTTGTGCTCCAGGCTTGCCACTGATTGCCTGGGTCTCTGGGCTGCCTTAGTTTGCCTCTGGCCTCTGTGGAGGCGTGGTCATTTTTGCATGATCACATTCATCTCTAATCACTTCGTATTCCTCACACTGCATGCTGACACAGTCACAGAGTTGCCCAGTGGGTTTATACACAACCTACTTTTGTTTAAGTTGTTCCTTATTTTAACTATGTGTGTGTGTGTGTGTGTGTGTGTGTGTGTGTGTGTGTGTGGGTGTGTGTGTGTGTGTGTGTGTGCGCGCGTGTGTGTCTCCTTGGTACTTTGGTTGTTTTTTTGATACATCTTGTTGTTGTTGTCTTGGTAATTTTTTTAGGAACTCCTAATGACTGTCAGCTTAGTTCACCTGTAAAAGCTGTAGGAAATTCTCTGCTGTGTTTCTGTACAGGTGTAGCAGTTAGTTGTCTGGTGTTAGGTTGGATTGAACGTCATTGCTTCTATCTACTGTATTTTTGTCTCCTCTTCCATTTTTCCACTTTCCTTTTTACTTCTCTCCATTATTGTCCTTTTTTTTCTGTCCCCTCCGGTCAGGTTCAATAAGATTACATAAATACCATAATCCCAATTAATAAAACAAAACAATACATTTAAATAAAGAAAGAAATAAAAAATTAGATTATCAAGAGGAGCCTTATACCCATAAAGGTCTTCTTGGCAAAGCTAATTTGTTCGACACAACACAGCAGCCAGACCATGATTCTATTTACTACCATGTTAGACAGGACAATTTATATTCTTTTAAAAAAAGAAAAGAATAAAAATCTAGGTTTATTTTTTACTATTTTTTTTGTTTTTGTTTTTTTTTGTTTTGTTTTTTGTCTGTTTTATTTTTTTCCATTTTTTCTAGATTTGGTTTTTAATTTACTTTTATTGTCCGTTTGCAACCCACTGTAATACCTGTAATTTTTTTTATCTAGAGCACTTCTAATTGTCTTGTACATAACATGTGCTATAAAAAAAATTTTTTTTTGTCTTGCCGTACCGTTTAATATGTTTTAAATTATGTCATTATCTAAATAAGCCATCTATGCTAAGGTAAAAATTTCTGTTTTGAATCTGCAGATCACCACCAAGTTTCAGAAAGCCGAGATCAGACAGCCTGAATGAATTATGCAAAATACCGGAGGAGCTTATCCTGCCTTTGGGTTGGGGCTGTAAAGCTGTTTTGCCTGCACTCTGAGGAAGCAATTAAATGAGAAGATACCACATGCTACAAGGAGAAGTTAGCCCCACATAAGTGAAACTATGGCAGCTGCTATTCTCCAGAATTCTGCCTGGCCAAATAACTGAGCATTAGCCACTAACAACCAGGACGGGGTCTAAGTGAGCCGCTAGCTGCCGGGATTAGGTCAAGTCAGTAAATGCTGGCTGCAAACTGCTTTCTTCATACAAAGATGCAAGTGGGGACCACATAGCACTTTCTTAGACCACCATTCACAAGTTGAAGAAAAAGGTGAAAGCTTTTATATGGCAAAAACGTTAAAATAACTGTGCGTTTTTCTCTTATGTTTTATATCCTCTTCCCACTCTTGTCCCTCTCATTTCATCCAACATGTGAAATTCCACAGATCCTCACAAGGTCTTTTCATTTCTGGAGGCTGTTTCTGACAATGGCCCACCATTCAAAGTCCCAATCAGAAAATAGATGACAAACGACTAGAATAACATCACATGGTGACCCAACCTTCTTGAAACAGTCACATGAGAGTTTGGGCTTTCTACCACAATGTTGTCATACAATCTCAACAGAGAGTATAACAGCAAATGAAAACCACTGTCATGTAGCTCTGGTTGCCAAACATAGGAAAAGAATACTTTCCTGAATGCACCAAGCATAGATTTTAAGGACTAGTTTAATCCTAGAGCAATGTTTGTGGGATTATTATTATTATTATTTTTATTGTTATTAATATTGTTATTATTATTATTATTATTATTATTAAATTAGTAGTGCACAAAAAAAAAAAAACATGTAAAGTGGTGCCACCTATAATCCATCTCACTTACTAAACCAGAGTTTCCACTGCAGGTTGCCATCCCCTGTGTTGCCTCCAAAGAAGCATCTCCAGAAGAAACCCTCATGGTACAGAATGATGTTACTACTATCTTCCTGTACCACTACTACGCCCTCCCCACGCTGAAATAAGGAAGAAAACATTATGTATCACTGAACATGTTCTGAGTTTACAAAGTCTGCTAAATATATTTTACAACATATACAGGAAGTGCAATTGTGCACTAAACATAAAAACCTGGAAGATTTGTTTGAAGATTATGTAATATGCTCAAATGGGAGCAGAAGGTGGGAACTGGGAAAAGTTTTAGACCTTGAGGTTTCATAAACTCCAGCTCAGAGGAATCATGGTATATTTAACTTTTTAACTCCTTTTCAAACAAGTTTAGGGTTTGTTTTACAATTCAGAAAGGAATTAGTCAGTAAGATTGGGATTCATAGTTTTGTCACAGGGTTTAATGATGAATCAAAAAGGTCAAAATACAATCAAAAGTGTCAATCAAAAGACAATCATCCCTAACAGGTGCAATCACTGGGAAACACAAATTGTTTTTAAGGTAAATGGTAATAAATAATCAACCTGTGATTAGAGGTAATCATAGTGTATGGTTTTGTTTAAACCCTATTGAGCTGATTCGTACACCCTTAATCAAATTGCTCACACCTCAGTGCTGCAAAATTAGATTTTTACAGGGGATTTCACTGAGATTATACTGCATTACAACACACTGCATTACACTGTCTCAGTATCAGTGCACACTTTAAAAAGCTAAGCATGCTCTAGTTGGTGATATTTAATATGGCATCATACCTCTGAGACTACTGGTATTTGTATTTCTATCATCGAGGCACATGGTACAAGCTAATCACTGCATAGCTGCACACACGCCATATTAAACAGTGTCCTATTACTTAAAGAGCTTCTACAGGGATTCCTCTCCACCCTGCAGGTCATCTATTGAAAGAGTAATTGGTCAACTGACCGTAATTTCAAAAGCAGATTTTCTTTTAATATGAGGACTTTAGCAAGAATGTTTAATTGTCAGTACTTTAGCGTCTATAAACTATAAAACAACATCACACAAATCAAAAAACCCTACAACATTGCAACTTCCATTTTGTTAAAGTATTTTTTATTTCATTCATTTCAATTCAAAATTTAAATGTTATTGAAAATAATATAACATCTTAAATTATTTGCAGTCCCTTTAGTTTCTGGAGTCACAAATGTTAACTATTCACACAGCTCTTCCAACTAGAAATACTTGTCAATCTGGCAGTCTTCTCATTGTATTTAACCTGCTGCAGTTTTGATTCCAACACCCACCTCTATAGCCACTTCGCCTGGGCCAACAGATCCATCAGCGTTTCGGGGGCAGCTCTCTGAGGCCAGCAGCCAGTAATCAGTTCCAAAGGAAAGCAGGACGAACACAGCTGCCAAAGCCCCAAAGAGCCCTGCAAAGAACAACGCCACACTGAGCTTCATGTTCCAGGAATAAACAGCTACTCGGTTGCTGAATTTCCACACTTAGTCTGATTTTCCCTCCAACTACAGCAAGTGCATGTGACAAGCTGAGGAAAGAGCAGTCACTCCTCTTGTGTTGTATTATATCCACTTAGATAAGTTGTTGCTCTGTCCAGCTGGTTTTTGTTGGGTTACTGGATCTTAACTCCTCTACTGTATTTGTGTTCATGTTGTGGGAGGACAAAGTTGTCCACATGACTCCTTTGGACCCTCAACAGGGGTCTGAAATCAACCCAACCCCCTGCCCCCAAGCTATTTTTGATGTCTGATTGAAGGCGGCTGCTCCACTCTACTATGGAGCTGAATGTGCAGACCATTTAGAGTGTGAGGGGAGGGGGTTGACACAGAAATAACCAGGGGCAACTGGACACCCATCGTCTGACAGGAATGTCAGAGTAGGGTGAGATTGAAATGACAGAGGAAGAGTAAATTATCTCACCACACCCTGCCTCAAACCTTTGCCCCACCAGGAATACATACACATAAACCGATATACACATCAGAAGTTATTATTTCCCACAAGGAGGGTAATGTGAATTACTATAAATGCTGCCTTTCAGATAACAGTTCCAGGTAAAACAACACACAGGAAATACATATTGTAAAAAAAAAAAATTAATTAAAAAAATAAATTAAAACAAAAAAAAGTGTTTTACTTTTGTTTTATAGTTTGATACATGAACAGTTAAACATGTTAACTGTTTTTAACTGTTAAACAGTTAACATAACCACTGGTTATGTGGTTGATTTAGGAGAGTGATTTGAGAGGAATTACTGGTTTATTGACACCTAAGGATAAAATTTGGCAATGAGACTTTATGTAGACACTATCTAATTGACACACTGATGTGACCCTAGCCACCCTTGACTAAAGCTACTCTTTGTGCGCGCGCGTGTGTCCAAATGTAAAATAAGACCGATCAGGAAATTCATCCTATATCAAGCAAAATCCTGTATTTTATTTAAAGGCAAAATAAGTAGCATTGCCACCTAGTGCTTCAAATCAGAACAGCAGTCGGAAGAGAAAAACATGGAGAGCGTTCTTTCCTCCCTCGGAGAGTTTCACGCAGATTGCCAGTTTGTGAGAGAGGACAGCTCTTTTATATACAGTCTATAAAGGACGGAGAACATAGCACCAGCAAACATCATGATGACGAGCGAAGATGATTCACAAAATGCAATGTTTTGCAACGCCAGCGCTAATTTCATGCGCTAATTTACATTGGCATAAAATAGAGTGTAAACAAAAGCTACATTAACCAACAAGTGCCACACAGCAGCTGTTTTCCCCTAGTCTCACTTAATAAATTATATTGATAGTAATTTCATAAGTTTATAAGGACAAACACACTATTTACTTGGCCAAAACATCATACCTGCAGGCTCTTTTGCCGACATAAAATACCAAACGCTGTGATGTTGTTTGTCAACTAAGGGAGTCGCATATGATTGGTTAAGGAACCAGGAAGTAGTAAAGAGCTACACAGTGCACTGAAATTATTCCATCACGTAAATCTTATTTTGAAAGGAGACGAGCTTGACAAATACATTGTTGATTAAGATCAGAGGTCCCCAACCCTGGTCCTCAAGACCCACTGTCCTGCCGGTCTTAGATGTCTCCCTGCTGCAACACATCTGATTCAAATTAACGACTTATTAGCAGACTTGTGCAGAGCCTGTCAGAGAGCCATTTGATTTGAATCAGATGTGTTGCAGCAGG
>JBAMHW010000014.1:12244946-12261482 GCA_037177495.1 Rhadinocentrus ornatus | reverse complement strand
TCAGATGTGTTGCAGCAGGGAGACATCTAAGACCTGCAGGATAGTGGGCCTTGAGGACCAGGGTTGGGGACCTCTGGGCGCAACTCTGGGTTGACCAACTCTGAGTTAACTTACCCCTGAGTCCAGCGCGTGCATGAGCAGATAAAAAATCCTCATCAATGGAACACGAATAACACGATTCACCATGGCAACAGGTGAAAAAAAGAGAGGCACCAAACGTACTTGGCAGCAAATGAAGATGCAATTTAAAAATGTTGTTAAAACAGGTAAGCTATAATGTCATTGTTGTTTTGCCTATTCTACCTAATTAAGCAGCATTTGGTAGCTACAATCAAAATGTGATCTAGTTAATTAAAATGTCCTAATTAGAAAAAGATTTTCTTTAGGGTTTTATTAGGCTATCTCAATGCTGTTATCCAGTATTTATTATTGTCCACTTTGAAATAAACCCACGTCTTTATAACTTACTGGATGTGTTTGAAATGTTACTGAGAATATTGATTGTGCAGAAAAAAGATTTAAAAAAAAATCATGCAGGAATGATAAAACATCTAAGCGGGGTCTGATCTTTCCCGACGTAGATATCTGCGGAGTAATTGTGCTTCGATGTCAACTGGCTCTTCAGGAAAAGGACAAGTGATGTTTGACACGTCCTTCAGTCTGCAGGCTGCAGCTACAGAGGAGAAACTCACGGTTAGCTGGAGAAAGCCTGCCAGCGAGCAGGTTAGCTTCACAGAGTCTGTTGCCGCAGTAACTGACTCAGAGTTATACTGAACTCGCTTTGTGAAACCGAAAACCCAGAGTTTCCCTTAACTCTGAGTCAACTTACTCAGAGTTTTCACCAAACCTGCTTTCTAAAACGAGGACCTGAAGTAGAGGACAGATCGTTTATAGGGAAGCTTCTTTTTATCCCTCGCAACAAATGAGAACATTTAAAATAATTTTTTACTGAAAAATGTCTAATTATTTAGCCTTTAAGTCTAAAAAAAAAGTGATCCTTATTTGAACTAAAATAAAATGTTGTTTTTGTTTATTCTTAATTCTTCCCTTTACCAAGCTTCATGGAATTTGGTTTGATAATATATATGACTACCTTGCTGAAAAACAAAATAACAAACAAACAAAAAGGAAAAGCAATGTTTGACGTAGGGTAAACAACCGTCATTCGGTTGTGGTGGTTGCAGTACTTTGGATAACCCACCAGGTGGAGGGCAAGTAAACAGTCTCATATAATCTGAAGGTTTACTAAAGTGACAAAAAAAAGAAGCATGGAATAATTAGACATTTTGTTATTTAAAGGAAGTATAAATGAAAACAAAGTTGCTATTAATTTAAATACAAAGAATACATTTGTTATATAAAAAATAAGGTTTGTTTGTAACAATGGTACAGGCCATTTATTATGCTTAAAATCAAAAATCTATATAAAACTTAAATATTAAGTCAGTTAAATCATATTAAAATAAAATTAAGCATAAAAATAATTATAATAAATTAAATGAAGTCCCAGGATTTAAAGGAAAAAATCAGAACGTCAGTAGACGAAACCATCAGAGGAGCGGTGGGGGGGTGCTCACGGCAGGTACGGTGACTGTTCAATTCCAGATAAATCAACAGAGCAGAGACAGTCAACATTATCTAGAAAAACAAGTACAAAATATTTATCTCTAACTCACTAGTTTTAAAACGTTTGTGTTTTTGCTGACAAATAAAAGCTGTCAGTTTGTTGCTTACCCTTACTTGATGGACCACCACACCGGCTCAGGGACGTGTGCTCTGTTGTGGTACAGTAGCCGGATGAATGCTTCCGCTTTGGCTGTAGCCGAGCTGTCACTGCGGGAGAATGAACAACAAGAAATGTAGCACTTTATTCCTGAAACTAAGAGGACGGAGGAGAATTATCCGATGTATCTACGTGGTGGGCTTCATGGTGAGTGAGGAACTGAGAGTTGCTCGTTTCAGGTGTCTGGGTAAGAGGTGAAGAGTCGGGTAGCCTCGTTATGCTTTCATAACTCAGGTATGGTGTAAAGCATAAGAAGTTAAGTCAGAACAGATTCAGAAAACAATAAGAGAATTTTAATTATTTTATGTTCAAAAACTGAAATTTTTGGCTGAATTTAAGGTGTATATTGTATTTTGCTATTGTTTTGGGATTATGAAAATTTCACTGCCAAATGTAAAAAGTATGGGCAACTGCACATGTACAAAATACTGAGCAGGTATAAAGTCAGAGTCGATGACTAATGGCTGACATAAATCAGCAGTATTTGGAACTCTGTTTAGAAGATAGCTCACTTACAATTAATTAATAGATGCAAATAATATTATTTGAAGTCACTGAGAATTTTAAAGATGTCACAGAACAAGGCTGGTCAGTACACATCTGAGTGTACCGATGGTTGTCTCTTAACAGTCACTGCTCATAGTTGACATGTTGAAAAGTTCATTGGTACATCTTTGAATTTTAGGACATTTTTACACCAATTTCTAGAAGTTCTATAAGTGCTAATAACATTTACAGCCAAGTTTAACTCATTTTACATATGTTGAAAAGCAAAGGCTCTTTTTTGGGAACTTATTGCAAAGGTTCAGTCATTGAATTATTGGTGACTAAAAGAATTCAGAAAACTCAGATTTTTTGGCACAGGGTAAAGGCAGAACCTGCTGATACAGTAATGTTCTGGAAGGTTAAGAAATTTCTGTAATGGATTGCGTTAGAACACTGTATGAGATGCTGTGTGTCTTCAATTAAGTCTTTGGCAAAAGCTGCTCTGATCTCAGCTATGCTGATAAACAGGATGAGACATGACTTTTTGTGGCTCTGAATTAATCCTTAAACTGTTTGTACCAAAAACTGGACACTGGTTTCATATTTTTTGTTTGATTAACATGTTTCTTAGCATCAGTCACCATGGTAACTGATGCTTCAAACTCCTTCAGAGCCTTAAGCCACCATCTGACACACCCATGTCTCCAAGTACTTGGGTAAAATGGAAGTTGTATTCTTGATTTATCTGTCGCCATGGCAAATCATAATATCAAATTATTTCATTACTTATAAAATAGACTTAGAGCTGATGTAACTAACTCTGGAAAAGAGTTCAAGATTAGACTCAGAGTTTTGTAAAATTGCTTTTAAGAACAAGGCTCTGCTGTTCAGGTCTCTGGTGTGATAGAGTCCTCTGGATTCCTGCCTCTCATTCACTTCCATTGTTTTCTTTAGGACTTGTTTGGGGTGAGCATGATCCTCCCACTGCTGAGCCATCATGTGAAGGCTCTTGGAGCAAGTCCCACTGTGGCTGGCATTGTGGGTAAGTTCTGTCCATACTACGTAGTAATGTATTTAGGCCATGTTATTAATATGTAGTCAGTCTACATACAATGACATGATATAAACAGCTGCTTTAGATTTTTTTTGTAATTTTTTAAAACAGGAAAAGTAATATGTCACATGCATTAATCAGGCCCTTGACTCAAGTAGTGACTTGATTGAAGTACCTTTGGACATCCGTTTTTCCTAGATATCAGATAACAAACAATGTTAACCTGGAATTGGGCTCTTTTTTTGTTGCCATTCTTCCTCTTAGATGAGGACCAGAGCTCCACTGCCATTTTTAGGTCTCTGTGAGAGGTTCAAGTGCGTTCTAAAATTAAACCATATTTATGGTGTTATCCCTAAAGGTGTGCCTCTGTGTACAAACTTCTTGGGACTTTCTCGCTATGTTTTGGGTCAGCTGTACAAAAGCTTCTTATGCATGGTCATGTAATCAGTCTACAGAACACTGTAGAGGTTTGAGTAACAGCTGTTCTTATGCAGTCACTCCTCAGGACAATTGTCTATGTTCTTCTTATGCTCCTTATCATAGAAGCGTCAGCTAAATGACTGCAATGTAATGTAATAATGTCCAGGTTTATGTGTAGTTAGTGCGGCCAGTCATCATGGTTCCAAGTTGGACTGTATGCTTTCGGCTGCATAGGTGCCTGGTGGACCCTCAAAAAATGGTGAAGATAATGAAATTTATGTCTCACAGACCTTGTGCACAAATGGAAGCAAAAACTGGGAGTTACTTTCAAGCCAGTTCAGTGTTGTCTTAGCTATATGCTTTTGGAAGATAAACCACAAGGATGTGAGTAGCAGGTTTAATAAGGCTACAGTAAATCTGCACTTTCTTCCACACTGAACATGGTCTCTGTTTCTGCTGCTAAAAAACACTCCTACAACAAGTTGCAGACACTAGCATGCTCAGTTTTCCATTTTACCTTAAACAGTTAAGTTTTATACATAAAATAAAATAAAAACGAGAGAGAAATTTATGCCTCAGCAGTTGTCATGAAAGGTTTAATCAGCTATAGAAAAGTAAACCACTTATTGTTCCATGATGCAAATGTGTTTCTACCGTAACGTTAAGAATGTGACACGCAGGTTTTTGAGGATTGATTTGGTTTTGGAGCCACTTTTAAGTTCTTGTTAGAAGAACTGAGGTTTTTAGCAATTCAGCATTTGCTCCATTTTTCAGCCTTAGTGTGTAGATTGTTTCATTAAATTGTCAAATGTTTTCTAAAAGGAGACACTCATGTCTTTGACTAAGCAGAGGCTTCCAACTGGCAACAAAGCCCCAAATTATGGTGTGCTGCAGTGTTTGGGACTTTTCTGGAAATTTCAGCATCTCAGAAGCTTATCCAGAGTGACCATCCAGTCACCTCTCTTAATAAGCCTTATGCCTTCCAATTGCTTTGTTCAGCTGACCAGCCAGCTTTAGAAGCAGCCCTGGTTGCTTCATAATTATTCCATTTAAGAATTATTGAGTCTTATATGCTCTTGGAAACATAAACAGAGCAAAAACTTTGTTGTGGCCTCCTCTGTATCTCTGCCCTGTACAGTTTCTTTAAAATGGAACAAAAATGTATTGTGCATGTATGAGATGTCACTTTGCAATTTCATATTTGGACTGTTGGTTTAAATGTTGCTTAAAAAAATTATAATAAATATTATTTTTTACTTCTGTGCTGAAGTGAGTTTTGGTTAATATTTTTTATTAATACCCTTAGCATTTGGCTTATTAAGCTTTATATTTGAAATGTGGATTAAAACAGTTATTAAATTATTGCAGGGTCCACATATGGCATCTTGCAGCTTTTCTCAAGCACAGTAGTTGTAAGTATTGACTTTGTTTTTTCTTACCCCCTATCCAGTGTTTCCTGTTTAACAACACATGCTCACAGTTATGGTTGCATTCGTTGTCATCGCTGGTATTTCATGAAAACAATAAACACTGGCTGTTTTTGACTGATTGTGGTCTCACAATACATTCAGTGTGCACGCTTCCACACACACAGTCAGCTACCAAAATCCTTATTTTACACAGAAAATGATTTTTACCCTTTGTTGCCATCCCTGACCGAACACTGGAGATATTTTATTTTATCAGTAAAGAAACCTTTTGGTGGTGCGATGAAAAATCAAACACCACTCGACAATCATTGTGGCATCTGAACTTAGATTCTCAGCTCATCTTTCCTGCAGCCCAGAGCTCTTAAAATTGGTTTAATTCTCTGGGGTCATGCGACAAATTAAACACATAAGGAGTCATCTGTTGGTTCCTTTATGCAGACCAGCTGAATCCTGATATATGTAGGGATATGTGAACAGCTGGGTCACTATGGTAATCCCACAAGTCTACATCCAGAACACAGCAAACTCAATTGGTACTAATTTCATTACTTCATCAGATGAGTGTGTGTGCGAGAGAGAGAGAGAGAGAGAGAGAGGGCGAGAATCTAATAAAGCCAGATCTGCTTCGTACTGTAGAGAGATAATTTGGGGTTTTGGGATTTTTGCTTAATTTATTTAAGTCATGTGATCGGTCAGACCACTACCCACATTTTCATTGCAATGTTACACTCAAAATATTTAGTCATTATTTCTGTCAAAACACCAGGCTTCTACTTTTTTCTTTGTGTCCTTTGGACTTCATCATCTTTATGTGACTGCCAGGGCAGCTGGAGCGATGTTGTGGGACGGCGGTACTCTCTGTTGACCAGTCTACTGCTGAGTGCTCTAGGCTACGGCTTCCTGGGGATGTCCACCAGCATTGCTTTGTTTGTCCTTGCGCGGATACCAGTGGGTATGTTGTAAGAAAGCACAAATATTATAAATGGTTCCTTTGGTCACAGACATATTTATGCAAAGTACATTTATCTCTGAAAGGAATTAATCTTATATTAGCCCAAAGTAGCAACAAGTACAGTACCAGTCAAAAGAGGGACTGCAGTCAGAGTTGTTGGTTTTTTGTCACACAATCAGTCATGTTTACTGGACTTAGACTGTTACGATTTCAGAGTTATGAAAACCTCAGGTCATACTTAAGGAATTTATGTCCTTTTCTGGTTTCCATCCTTTTGATAGTCATTCATTTAATCATCATTCATTTGTTTGTTGATCTTGTTAGCTTAACAGTCTAAATTCTCCAAACTAAAATGGATAAATCTTTCTTTTTATTTGTAAACTGATCAACAAGTTATTGCAACTCCATTTATTAAAAAGTAGGATACTGTGCAAAATGTTTAAAAAGCAAACAAAAATAATTGGTTAATCATTTTGCCCTATATTTAATTGAAAACTGAATTGAAATTTTGCAACTGATTCCAAGCAAACTGAGCTGTACCAGTGGGTATGTTGTAGATGGTGAAGGATGTAAATCTAAGGGTAAGATGGGTTAATGGTACCCCCATAAGTAAGAATAAGTCTGTACTTAAGGCTTTGGGTAGACATCTGACTTTGATTTATATAGAAAGCAGTGATGAAGTCAGGGCTTGTTTGCATTGTAGTGCAAGTAAGCAGGCCAAGATGCATAGATGTGTATAACATCTCTGCAGTTTGAAAAGCTGTGGCTGTTCTTAGATACTTGCACTTAAGTACAGATTTCATCAGCACAGAATCACCACAAGGAACTGTACTCAAGACAAGAAGCTACAGAGTACAGATAACTGGTTAGTCAGTTTATGAGATGGTGCAGAAACAATCACCTCATCATGAACACACACAAAAAAAGAGATGATTATTGACTTAAGAAGGAGCAGGAGTAAACAAAACCAACTGTTTACATCATGGGAGAAGAGATAAAGGGGGTGGAGGAATACAAGTACCTCAGAGTTCAGCTAGACCAGTGGTTCCCAACCTTCATGCATTTAAAATGCCATGGATATATATTGTATTCTGGTTGAGTCCTGTCCTTTGATAAAGCCAAAGTTAAATAAACAACATACAGCCTTACTTTTCTTTCCCCTAAAAATAGGGACAATTTTTGGACATTAATCACAATGGCTCTTAATGTACAAAGCCTCAGGGACCCCCTGTGCTCTTTGGGGGACCCCCTTGGGGGGTCCCGGACCCCAGGTTGGGAACCACTGAGCTAGACAACAGACTATACTGCAAATGCAACACAGAGTCATCTATAAGAAAGGGCAGAACAGACTCTCCTTCTTAAGGAAGCTGAGATCATTCAATGTCTGCACCAAGATATTGCATATCTTCTATAAGTCTGTTGTGAAAGTGCAATCAGCTTTGCAGCCATCTGTTGGGGCAGCAGCATCAGAGCCAGAGACTTAAAGAGACCAAACAAACTGATCAAGAAGGCTGGCTCTGTGCTGGGAATAACTCTGGAGCAGATGGAGCTGATTGTCTAGAAAAGAATGCTGCACAAGCTGCTGGAAAAAAGTGGAAGATTCCTCACATCCTCAACACTACACAGTAAATAACAACAAAGCATGTTCAGTCAGAGACTTCTTCAACTCCAATGCAAGACAGAAAGGTGCAAGAGATCATTCCTGCCACCAGCCAGCACCTTCTGGAACAAAGCAATAATTTCTTCTAATATTTTTATATTTTTTTTTATTTAAGAAAAAAATACAACATTAAAATTTCCCTCTGGGATGAAAAAGAAGGTATTTTTAATTTCATTTCATCCAATCATGTTATCCTAAAAAGTGTTTTGTCAACATAAAATGGCAGTAATTTAAATCATGCTCAGTATGTGAACTTTATTTAAAGCTAGACAAAGCAGTCTGATTTGGTATTGATGCAAAGTAGTTAATCAAGTTATCATCCACATGAAACTGGGAATGTTTTATTTGAAATATTTGATTAAGACTATTAATATTCACTGTAGGATTGAATTTGAGTGCACTCAGGACTGATCGCTCAGACACACCCTTCTATTCATGAAGAAGGTTAAAAATGATCATTTTTAGGCTAGGCTCTGAAATCTGCTTAACTGTGGTCATTCTCAAGCCAGTGTACTGTGTTCTTAAAGTTATGCATTTATTATTCTTTGCTTTATTATCCATCTGGCATCATCTACAGCATCAAAAGCCTTTCATTACTCTAGAAAATAAGCTACAAGATTGTGTTAATAGATAATACATCGCTATTAAACTGAAAACAGACGGAAGTCTTTTTACCTGTGTTGTACCTCAAGTGCTAATAACACCTTGTAGTTTATTCAAAAATGTATTTTCTTTTTCAGGGCTCTTCAAGCACTCACTATCCATCTGCAGAGCTTTGCTGTCTGACCTGGTGTCAGAATCAGAGCGCCCTCTGGTGATGGGACATTTTAATGCAGCTTCCAGCGTTGGATTCATTCTTGGTCCTGTGGTGGGTGGCTATCTCACTGAGCATGAAGGAGGCTTTTACACCTCCTCCTTTACTTGTGCAGCCATCTTCCTTATTAATGCTGGTGAGTCAAATGGAGAGAAATTCATTTAATAAATGATTCTTAAATTTCTGATATTTTGTGTTTACCTTTTCAGGGCTGGTGTGGATGCTTCCATGGAGTGAAACGCTAGCAGAACGTAATGAAACTAACTGTAGCAACAACACAAGTAAAGCTTGTCATGACAACTATTGTAGCAAGTCTGTGCACAATGGTTCCCATGTAAATAGCCACCACCCGGAATTAGCAGCAGAGACTGAAGCAGGTTCTCCTTGGAAGCATCATCTCAGGTGGAGGGAGTTGTCTCTGCTCCAGCCTGCATGGAGACAGCTGTCCTCAGTGGGCTCCAAAATCCACATGGTCGCCTCATCTGACATGTGGGACCTTTTTCTTGTCCGTCTTCTGATGGCCATAGCAATCATGCTCTACTACAGTAACTTCTCTCTGGCCATGGAGGAGCGTTTCTCACTCAAACCAAAGACAACAGGTTATCTGATCAGCTACAGCAGCACCTTAGGGGCCTTGGCTGGGTTTCTGGTGGGGCCAGTCACCCAGCTCTATAGGAACAACATGCCGGCTCTACTGCTTCATTCCACGGTGCTTACCTGCTCACTTATTTTCCTCTACGCTGCTGCACCAAGTGTGTGGCAGGTGCTGCTCACCTCCACCTTCTTTGCCATTTCCACCACTATTGGACGGACTTGTATCACAGACTTGGAGCTGCAGAGGGGAGGGCTCCAGGCCAGTGGGACTCTGATTGGAGCAGGGCAGTCTGTTACAGCTGTAGGTCGAGTCTTGGCCCCACTTCTCTCTGGTCTGGCTCAAGAGTTCAGCCCTTGCGGTCCTCCAAGTTTGGGAGTGGTACTGGCTATGGCAGCTGTAGGTTTACTCCTCATCAGAATCCCCAAATGGGGGCAGAAGAGGAGTGACTAAAATAGCCAAACTCTGAAACTCTCAGTGACTGAGTGGATTTAGAAGTGTTGAAAATCAATGCAAATCCACAGATCAGAGATGCGCTCTTATTTGCAGGAGGCAGCTGTGATGAACGGCAGACTCAAAGAATGAACAATGTTCGCTCGTATTTTATTTTTTTTTAAGCATGGGTGCATCCTCTAAAATGTGTCTGTGAATGTGATCACAGTAAAAAAGGTTAATCACTACCAGCACTGCAGGCCTTCTCTCAAGGACAGTGGAATTGGAAAATTAAGTGCATCACTGACATAAGAATAAGGCTGCAAGGATGATTGTGCTTATAAATATGCTGAAGTTTGACCGGAGAGAACCATAAAGTATGGAATTTGTCTTGGCACATACTGTTTGAGAGTGCAAACATGCACAATTCATTTCCCACAAAGTTACTGATGTTGGTCAGTTACTTTTTCACTCCAAGCTGAAATAACTACTGATTCAACAAAATACAAGAAGAGAATGATGGTAATAGTATAAAGACAAAATCTGTGAAAATTGCTCTACCTGGCCATGACAAAACTGATTATTAATTTTGTGTATCTAATTTGGTTTTATCAAATTTACCTCAATGCCATATCTTATTTTTAATACACTGCGGTTCCTCTGGTGGTATGTGGGCTAAGCCTGGCTTTTGACTCTTTAAATTTATTTATCTGAGTTGTTTAAATGTATACATATAGATGCAATTTATTATGGTAAATTGATGTTTTATTTTTAAGTGTTTTGGAGCATTGGCTTTGTTAACACCACTTGGAAATGAAGTAAAATTACTCTTTTACAGATGTATATAAAGAACTTACTGAATGATTAAGTAAAGACCTGAATAAGAAAAAAAATAAAATCTCAAGGAACAAACAATTTGTATGTCTGAGCCCAAATTTTCATTATGAATGCTGAAATTAATACTGCACCGTTTTATATTTTACACAAATTTACTCCTCCCACCCAAACATTTTAATTTAACTGTTGGTTTCTAAACTCCTAATGCCGAATTACTTATTGACGCAGGTTTTCATCTGAGAGTGTGATAAATCTTAAAATTAATTTTCAGTCAGTGAGGGGTTTTCATTTAGCTTTCTGGGAATCCCACAAGACTTTTCAGATCTAACGTTGACTGAAAACTAACTTCTCCATCTTCTTTCAGCTGTTCTCTTGCTTTGTGGACATGAATTAATTTAATTTGGGAGTTTTGGGCAGCTGCCTACAAGACAGCAAAGCTATTGATTGACAAAACAAGCCATGAAATATTCATAAGGCTTTAAAAGTTTGCATTTCTTTGCCTTTTTATTAAGGACAAGACCAGACAAGCCAAAGACCTAAAACAACAATTAATGTCTGAGAATTTTACTTAAATGGTCTATAAACAAAAGTTGTTCCCTCAACTGTGTAACTTCTACAGACAATATTTTGACCATTTTTGCATGTTAAAAAAAATAGTTGGACACAGCCTCATTAAATAGTTTAATTGACAGAAGTTTATAGCAGTCAAGAAATCCTAAGTGAAGATAAAAAACAAAGTTTAAAAATACAAATTAATTCAAATAGTTGAAATTACTTCACATTTAAAATTAAAAGAATGACCTAGTGCTGACATTTCACATACAGTACCTTAACTGTAGTGCACTGTGCAGCTCATCTGCACAACTCCTCACAACTATGAGGTATTGTGTTCGTTATGAATGGCAGCTCATGTCAGACTTCTCTGTTAATTCATCTGGCCTTTAAGTTGAATGACCAAACATTTTCAGCTGCTTGAAAACCTGAGACTCAGTTTGTGGTTGTCCGGCTGCTGTTGAAAGCCTGGGGATTCTTTCACTTCTTGTTCCACTGCGACCACCTTGGTAAAGGGTTTTGAGGTGCGTTTTCTGTGGGTTCAACTACCCATGCTGGAGGTGGAGATGAAGGTTGAAGTGGCTGCTGTTGCTGCTCCTCCTCCTCCTCTTCTGCCTCATAGTGTCGATTTCTAAAGTCTTCTGAGTTGTTATCATCAATACAGGGTCTGAAAGGACGATGAACAACAGGTACACAGGAATCGCTGTGGGAGGAGTTGTTTCGGGTCATGCCATGGCCTGTGCTGCCACTTGTCTTGGTTTCATTAAGAACGTCAAAAGAGGAGGGTACTTCTTTTAGGGTGTGTAGCCTACGCATAGGGATCATGGCTCCAGAGGAGGAACGCTTGGGCCGACTGAATCGAGACCGTTGCAAGGGGTAAAAAATCTCTGACATGGTTTCCTTGTCATCTAAAGAAGGGGAATAAAATAGAAACATATTAAAAGTTATTACAGAAGTTGGCTAGTGCTCCTATACTCTGAGGTTATATTTAATATCACTGCACATAAATAAATACAGTCATTTAAATAAATCAGGACGTAAATGTGGGTAGAGTTTTACTGTGAAATGATCGGCTTTGTGAGAGAAGTTACATTGGTCATTATAAACTTGTGCTGTGCAACATTATTAAAAAATACATTTTAAATTTTTTGTTGATTCAAAATTTTTTGAGGATGTCAAATGCATCAGGCTGAATTTTAAAAGAAACAATGACGGACAAAATATTTTAAGTACATCAACAAACATTAGCAAATTATCTCCAAGTTTACTTACCATGAAAGAAAAATATAAACTGACTAAGTCACTTAGTGTGAGATTTTTTACTGAAGCATGTAATTCATGTGAAAAAAAAGTAGAGAAGGGGTATGGAGGATTTTTAGGAGCCTACCTGTGTAGCTCAGCCTTGCGGGGGGAAATTTTGAATCCAAACGTCTTTCAGAAGGAAGTGAGAAATATTTCTGTGACTTGGGCACCATCTAAGAATAATAAAATTAAAAGATATTTAACATGCATCTAGGGGTTTCTAAATTTAACCATTACTTACCCACAGTATTTCCAAAACTGAAAATATACAGTGGTGCTGGAAAGCTTGTGCACCCGTAAGCATTATCTGCATTTCTGCCTAAAATTTTTAACTAAAACAATAATTTTTAACAGAAATAAAACTATCTTTACAAAAGGTTTTGGAAAGTGTATTATATCAAATTATTCTATGTGACTATAAGGATCTCTTTCATACTGGCTTTAATTCTTAAGAGCCTATCAGGTAAACAATGAAAAAAAAATGTGTGCAAGGATTTCAAGAAAGACACTGATCTCCCAAAACAGCAGTGCTGTCCATCTGCAGGACAGTACAGGGGACATAGATAAGCCAGAAGACTGTTGAAAAAACTTATTTGTGTATAGATGACACACACACACACAAAAAAAAAAGGATAAAACTTTCTGGTTTAAATTCTAAGAGGCACATTTTCAGCATAAGAAACTTTTCCCATTTGTGAAACATAGTCATGGACAGGACAGCATGCCATCGGTGATGCAACCATTCGTTCTTAGTTTTACCATTAGACTCTAATCAAGATCCATCCAAGAACTAAAGGTTCTGACTCCAATATATTAAATATGTTTGTGAGGACCTGAATTATCCAGACCTCTTTAGTTTCAGTTATTCTTGAGCAAGAGGTCACAACATACAAAAACAAATGCTTAAATACATGTGTCTCTCACAGTGTTTAAATAAATGAGACATATAATTAGTTTAATTTGGTTCCCTCATCAACATTTTTAATTTGTCTAAGAATCTGCTCATGCTAGATCAAATTAATGCATACGTTTTTAAGCACCACTGTTTCCTAAGGACTCAACTGAAGACAAGCTTACGGATGACTGAAAGCTCCCAGCTCGGAGGCTTCGGCGGATGCTGGCATGGCGTCTGATCAGAATCTCTCGGTTTTGGCTGTCATTGGGCAGGGCATGCTTTCTTGTGTACGCCACCGTCTAAATATAAAAAACAAAAAGGTACCACAGTCAGTATTAAGCATCTGCGCATGTACTGTTTGAGATTGCATGTGGAATTTCCACCATTTTGACTATGATGTTGTCTGTAGTAATCACTACTCAAGCTTTAATATCTGCACTACTCAGTCACTAGCAGCAACCAGGGCCCAGATAATAGTCTCCTAAAGTGCCTTGAGAGGAGAAAACATTCTTTAAAGCTCAGATTACTCAACCAAAACTGACCACACCTGTCTGAGCAACAAGGACGAAAGTCTGTTTGTACTTAGCTGCCACCTGAACTTCATCAATGCAGTAAACCCACCCAGTCTCTAACCTGCAGTGATTACTTACAGCAAATCAAACAGAGCTATCAATCAAACTTTTTAAAATGTTCCCAGTGTTCTGAAGAGGAGTCAAAACAACAAAATCCTACTGAATTATTCTGCATGAAATCAATGCTGTAGTAACATTAGCTTTTCCATTTAGTCTAATATTAAATACTTACCCATAAGGCTTATTGTTGTTAGTGGTGATAACTTAAGAAATGCTTTTAATGAGTTTTGCTCATTAACTGCTTTTAAAAAGAAGCTCATGATAATATAAACACAGGCAGAAAGTGATGCACACAAAACTGAACAGCAAATATGTAAACCAAGACTGGAAAATAAGAGCTTTAAGATAACTGGATCAACTGTCCACACAAGCACAGAAGCATATGCCGTCTATTTGTCCAAACATCAAAGCGTCTATGAGAGCTCATTTATAATGTGTGATGCAATGCACAGTCATGCAAAACAACACTAAGTTTCAGTGTTTTTGCTGATTAGAAGGGATTTTTCAAAGGTTTAAAAACCATCACTGAAGCAAAGTTGGAAAATCTGACGTCAGATACTTTTTTAACCCTCCAGGCAAACAGAAGCTGAGATTTCACTGTGCTAAATGTGTTGCCAGCAGCTAAATGTTTATTAATTCCCCATTTAAAATGTCAGCCTGTACCGCTTATTCCATGATGGGTCGCGGGGTTAGCTGGAGCCCATTGTTTCAGGTGAGAGGCAGGGTGCACCCTGGACAGGTCACCAGTCCATCGCAGGGCCAACATAGATAGGGACAAACAACCATTCAAGGAGGAAGGTCACCAATTAACCTAACATGCATGTCTTTGGACGGTGGGAGGAAGCCGGAGAACCTGGAAAGAAGCCACGCATACACAGGGAGAACATGCAAACTCCACAGAGAAAGGCCCCCGCTTTTGAACCTCCCCCAGCCGAGGCTCGAACCAGCAACCTCCTTGCTGTGAGGCTGCGGTGCTATCCACCATGCAGTCAGGGGAAACGAGACAGTTTCGGTTGTATCCAAGAATAAAGATTTTCATACCAAATAATGATTTTTAAGTTTCTTAAAATTGTACAAATTCTGTTTTTGCCTTGTAGATTGAGTTATCATTCATGTTTGTTCAAGTTTTAATATTTTTCTGTACCCATTTCCTGTTTTCTGAACAATATAAAAAGTGTTGCTCCAAACATTTACAGACAATGTATGTAGTGTCATAAAAGTATGTTTTCCCTTTAAAATGTCGTGAAGTTGAAGGAAGTAGTAAAAGTAAAATAGCAGATGCTTCTTAATTGTATCTTAGTGAAGTACTATTATTTTCTTCATCACATTTTTACGTGATGAAAAAATAGTAAAGAGAGAAAAATGAGTGGAGCTGAATAGTGAGAGCACAGCTACATCTCATCAGATCATCAATCATCTCACCTGCTCCCTGATCTTGTACATGTTCTTGGATAGGATGTTGTGCATGTTCCTCAGGTCAGCAGCCAAGAACTTTTTCTTCTGTAAACCAGGATCTTTCTTTTCCCCCCTAAAAGCCAAAACAGATATTGAGATAATGTCATCAGTTACTCTGCTGTTGTTTTGAGGGGACAATAATTAGGCCACATGAGCCGTGATCAATGTTTCATACTGGAGAGGGACGATAGAAGGAGCAGCACTGATATCTCCAGACACCGTGTCCAAGATCTCCATGGCATTCTGAAGCTCCAGCTTCTTATACAGAGCTACAATACTGGACTCAGCCCTGCTGTCTCGGATGAAGATCCTACGCAGGATTTGATTGTTGAACTTTATGAACCTAAAATTGTTAGGAAGATTACACTGATTCAGACAAAGTTTAGGTGAAACATATCTGCAAACAGTCTTCTGTCCTTAGTGTTTTGCTATAAGAAAAAGTTGGATTTGAATTAGCCAGTAATAATCAGGTTTAAGGCTATTCCAAACAAAGTCAAATAATAGTAATATCGTAGCGTTCCTCAATAGCACTAGCACGTATCCCCTATCTGATTTATTTTCAATCTGATGATTCAACAAGAAACTGGTCACAGATTAATAAAGTCAAGGTTATTACATTTTCAATAACTCATGCTGCCTAAAGTGCTTTACAAACTAAAGTGCAACTAAAAGAAGTGTCACATATTTGCTCTTAACAGATAATTTTTTTTTTTTTGCTTTCCTGCATATCTGTCCAGAAAAGAATAATTAAACTGTTCAGGTTTCTGGCAATTCAAATCAAACTTAAAATTTACAGGTACAGACTTGGGGAACCTGTCTGACAATACTGGCAAGAAGAGTGTCTACAAAACCAAGAGGAAGAGAAGAGAGAGGAAGGATGGATAAAGGGAAACAGGAAGATGGATTAAATTAAGAGACAATAACAAACTGTACTGTTTCTGAGCTTTGCGTGTAAAAATAAGGAATTTATTAAGAGTCTGATTGTGTTTTTTTATTGTTTCCAACTCTATGACAGTTGTGTTAAAACCTCAAAGACAGAAATAAAGAGCAGGTAAACTAAAACCACAACTTCTATTGCAGTTTTTCATCTTTGGTTGAGTTATAATGAGTCACTCACTAGAGAGTAGCAACTGTAATGGTTGATAAGAAACATGTTTTTGCTTGTTTTTTTTTTTAGGGGGGGGGGGGGGGTTCCCCCCTCGCCCCTTTTTCAAAACAGCATAAAAAAAAAAAAAAACTC
>JBAMHW010000014.1:12229898-12241206 GCA_037177495.1 Rhadinocentrus ornatus | reverse complement strand
ACAGCCAAGATAACCAAGGAGTGGCTCCGTAAGAAGCATATCAAGGTTCTGGAGTGGCCTAGCCAGTCTCCAGACCTTAACCCAATAGAAAATCTTTGGAAGGAGCTCAACTCCGTGTTTCTCAGCAACAGCCCAGAAACCTGACTGACTTCTCAGGTGTTCAAATAGTTATTTGCCGCTGTATTATACAAATAAATTGTTACAAAATCATATATTGTGATTTCAGGATTTTTTTATTTTTTTTTTGATAGTGTCTCTCACAGTGGACATGCACCTACAATGAAAATTTCAGACGCCTCCATGTTTCTAAGTGGGAGAACTTGCAATATAGCAGGGTGTTCAAATACTTATTTTCCTCACTGTATATAGTTTTATTAAAGTTTTCTGTAATAATTATAATAATGTCCCTGTGGAGCTATTCTTGGGCTTTTCTTGTCTCTTGAGTAAATGTTTGTTTTTTACTTCTTGCTACAGCTCCACTACCACTGTGAGAAACAAAAAGGTCACCAACCCAATACATAGAGCAGGTTCATGTAAGTGGGTGGGTTAAAGTGTTTGAAAGCAATATAAAGAGAAGTCGAGGGGAAATTTGAGTATGAGTCATTTTACTAAAATATCAGACGATGATGTTTGCAGGCTGATTTCTCCCACATAACCAAACTGACACAGAGAAACCATTTGGGCAGCAACTGAGCAGACAAGCCCTGAATCTGTCATGCGACATGTGAACTTATTTAATATCTTTAACATTCCCTCTGGCTTTTATTTTTAAGAAGTTTATCCAACCCACAAATCTTGCCAACGCAAAGATGTTTGTCCTACAGACATTAGGTTCCCATGCAGGCCCACTAACCCAGAAGACAGAAAAAAAGAATTATACAAAAGCTTATGAAATCAGAGCTTAACATTTTGAGAACAGAAGAATAGAAAAGCTTCACACAACACAATAGCATATCTGCTGTTATATGTGTTACCAGTCTTGAAAAGGAGCTTTTAATTGTAGGTGGGGTTATTAACATCAAAAAATGTATCTTAAAATATCATGCAGAAATCTTATACCTACATTTAGTTGTGGTTTTGAGAGTCCGTTAAAAGCCCTATACTGTATAGGCCTTTTTACCAGGATGATCAACACAACAGTTTGAAAACAAATGTTCTCTTTTCATCTTACGATTTCATAACAAATAACAGCCTAGCGACATCTAAAGCAAGCTAATGTGTTTAAGTAAGTCTCATCTGAATAGTATAATGTCATTCCAATTGTGAGCATGTCTAAAGTTATTTTAACCCTCAAAAAATAAAAAATTAAAAACCTGACAGGTTCTGCCAGAATCAACTCACCACAGTCACAGCATCATTAAAGAGGCATTCTCCAAAAATCACAATGTAGAGCTGCTCGTTCACAGAAACATCTTCAAACACAGCAAGCACAGCTACGGGGTCCACAGCTGAGATGATGGAGGCAAACAGCAGGTTTTCCTGGAGGCTGATGTCCCACAAATCGAAAGCCTCAATCTGGCATATGGCAAAGAGAGACATGCCGATGCCAATGCTGTTCCACAGGGTCCCCACCACTGCATACCAAAACACCTGGACACACAGGAAGATGTTTTCCCCCATTTGATTGTTTGCATAAATACAGGAAGTTTAATCTGTTTCAGGAAATAGTTACAGTTGTGTTACATACTGTGCCAACATTCTCAAAGAAAGGCCTTGTGGGCATGAAGTAGCTTGAGTCTAAGACAATTGGGGGTAACATGTAAAGGAAGAATACGTTGCTGGTGAGTGCAGCAGGAGGTTCCTCATTGACTGAATGCATTATGGCACCCACAATCAGCCCAATGCTTATGAGAAGGCACGACTCTGGCACCCATACAGTAATCTTGTGGTACACTTGGAAACCTGAGAAAAAAGGAAATTAGGTTTAAATTTTAAAACATTAAAGGGGAGAGGAGAAATATCATTGTATGTCTTCAAGGAAAGGATCCCGTCTGCAGTTGATGTGATCCTTTCCTTTCTGACAAAACTAACCTAGATTTGAATACTTATCCACATATTTAGATTGCTACACCTTACTCACCTATTTTTGCAAATGAAGCAAGCAGCATCCACAAAGTAATCTCTAAAGGTATTTGTATCCTGGGGTAATTCAATGTAAACATGGGTAAATTTTCTTTTTCAGATCCAGGATAAGCTTGCGGTCCATCGGGCTTAACAGGAGCGAAAATCGTTGCACTGTGGGTGGGTTTAGGTGGGACTTCTCCTCTGCAGCCATACTGAACAAAAGAGAAAATAATAAAAAAGACAACCGCTCGTCTGTTAAAGCTTAAATCCATTGTACGCAAAAATAGTTTTCCCTGATCTGTATATATCGACGTCGTTGAGATGCAGTAGGTTACAATAAATCCATCATGTTTAACAAGAGAAAATCAAATCTAAGGGGGTCCAAATTGACTATTTTAATTTCTTCGCATATTCTCCATCCAGCTTGTTCACTGAATTATCCGCCAATGATGTCGGGAAAAGTTGTCCCGAGCACCTGACACTGTTTCAAATTGCGGAACAGAACAGCCCACCTGTGGTTTACCTATCCACGACTTCCAATAGTGACAGGGCGCGGTCACGAGACCTGTGTATCACCAAAAGTAGATCAAAAAGGTGTCACTTCTGCGCCTTACAGATGCCACCAAGAAGTTTCGGTGTCACCAGATATCTTAAAATCACTCATTGTGTCTGTTTGTATCAAATACTAAGTTTTACAGTCATTCATCAGACGCTTTTATCCAGTGGTTAGGCAGCGTTAAGGTTAAGGGTCTTGCCTATAAGGACCTAACTGAAAGGTGTTAATATTCGTACCCTGTGGGATTCAAACTCAGGTCTCCTGCTTGGGAGACGGATTTTTTATTTGCCTGCACTGGCAAAAACAAACAAACACCTCATTAGATCTTGGAACTTAAATTATTAGTAAATAAAAATAAAAATGGGATTTATGGCTCTTTGAAGGGAGCCAGATCTTGAGGAGCTGTTCCTTTCAAAGATTCATTGAAACGACTGGCACGTTCTTACAATATCTTTCAAAAGTTTACAATATATAAAAATAAAGCAATCATAATATCTACCTATATAAAATCTACTATACAAGATTAAAACTCATCAAAAAAATAAACCTGAGCAGTCAGTGCAAATTGTAGTAAATGTTTTGGATAGAACTCACAGTATTTGTTTCCAAACAACAGATGCTTCACATGAATGGAGCGTGTTGGACATCAGACTTCTATGATGTCACAAATGTGATGAAGGCAGTGTGAAAAATTTGTATATAAAAAGAATGGCTCACAAATGAACAGCTCACAGCTGTGACTCGGTTCCCATCATTCATTTAAAAGAGCCGTTCAAAGGAATCGATTCGTTTATTAACGTCACATCTCTATATAAATATTTAGTTATACAACTAGATAAGGGTTTGGACACATTTTCCTATTAAGTCCAACAGGGGAATGTGGCTAGTATGAATGTAGATGAGATTGTCTTAAAAGGAAATTGTGAGTTGTAATATCGTAGAGTTCTTTATTAGTGTAACATAATAAATCGATTTCTGTCAGAAGGATAATGTAGCAAAGTAAGTTTTAATAAATCATAGCATCAACTTAATAGAAGACATGGCCATTAGTTAATCAACTCGTAAAACGTGCTTGTTTGAGTTGAAACTATGCTAATCTGAAAATTGAGTTTACTCACAATTTTAAGGCCGCATTTGTACTTTCGTTTCTAAGCTGAAGACACTTTAAATTTATTAAAGTACTTGTATGTTGTACTTTACAGCAAATTTAATTTTCCCTTGAGGGGAAGTAAATGAACTAAACTGAATAAAAGAAAGAAAAAAAATCCCAAAACAAGAATGAAAAGTAGCAGAAAGAAAAGAAATCTTATTTAAACTGCCCCGTTTTTACATTACAGTTCAATCTTAACACATATTAAATTTAAAACAACAAACAACGTTGTTTTAGAAGTGCACACAACAGGGGCAAGGTATGCTCCTTTTGTCCTAAACCTGTTTTACCATGTTTCAATTTCCATGTGGAGAGGGGGTGGCAGTAAAAATGTCAGCTAGTCTCTAGAGCTAAACACTGAACACTTATCTTTACTGGTTTAGAAACTAAAAATAAAACTCCTCTAAAAGAAGAAGATTTTAAATCAGTTTGTTTCTGCTGAAGTATGCTGTAACAAACCAAAAGAGCACCTTACGTTTAATAGGTTAAGTATCCTTTAATTGGCATTATTTTTGGCTACATTAATTATGGTTGTGTCTGTTTACCCAGTATTTCTGTCTGTCATGATTGACATTTTAAAAACAAACTTGATGCTCCACCTGCTTTCTGCAAAGGTTTCTGCAAAGAGTTTTGGAAAATCCTCAACCAGGAGAATACTAAACACACATACATACATACATACTTTGGGTAAATCTTTTTAATTGTGGGCAATATTTATTGATTTTTTTTTTCAAGCCAAACAGCTACAAATGTTTTTTACAAATGGTATTTTATTTTTTTAGTTAAAGTTAATGGCTAACTACTCTTGTAAAATATTATTCTGATTTTGTTACTGAAAAGGCTATATAAATAAGAACAGCTTCATCGCACAATAGTGACCTTGCAGTCGAATAAGTCAACATAGACAATGGATGCTTAGATAATTGAACAATATAATCTGTCTGTTTTAGAGGGTGAAAGAACAGAAGAGCAAAGAACCACTGCTCCACCTTGAGGCAGACTTTGGGGACGCAATGTCTGCCAAATATGTAACTTTCCTAGATCACACAAAAACACAGCTTTGTAAGAATTTGATAGGTTGATTGCATCATATAATGTCTTACTTTTTGAAATTATGTATGCACTCATTCTACCGAACACCTTACATTCTTGAATAGTTTAGGGTGAATTGACTTGATTTGGTTTCCTTTTAACAAATTTTCTTTTCTTTGTTTTCCTCTTTGGATGCGTCTCTCCATCAGCATCCAGTGCATCTCCAGCAGCAAGTGGTTGTTGCTTTGGTACCGTTGCTCTTTGCAAAGCAGGCCTACAGCGACCCCTACTGGTCGGAGGAGGCGTTGCACTCACCGAAGGTATTACGTCTGGATGTGTCAGAGGGAGTCAGGGCGAGTCTTGACTGCAGGCATCGTCGACCAGGATGCGCATCAGTATGACAAGAAACCTACGCATTTCTCTGAACGGTATGAGAAATTTATACCATAGTGTGTTTTTAATTTCTTGTATTTTCATGTGTTTTCGGGGGCGTTTGTTATCAGTAATAAATGCTGTCAAAAAACGACAGCAGCAGTAGCTCGCAGCGGAATCAGTATGAGATGTTTACAACCATAGCGAGATATCAACTGTCGATGTTTGTTTGTTTGTTTGTTTTTTTGTTTTTGTTGTTTTTTTGTTTTAATTCATAGCGTGTTTTAATTGTGCTGAATGAAACGTACAACCATCAGCACCATACAACAGCCAGAGGACGAGCATCAGCAGATCATGACGCAATATTTGTTATTGTCTGTGAATAAATATAGACTCACTTAAGTATAATTGCAGGATCATTGGATAGTACTGCCATGAACTGGAGAGTTTTGGTCTTTATTGCCACACAACCAGCCTATTTAACCCAGAGAAGTGCGCTGTTGTGTTTTTATAAAAAATATATACTTTTCCTCCCATTTAATGCTGGACATGGTGCTTTATAAAGCAACGTGTCACGCCATTTCGGGCCTTCTCTGTAGTCCTATCGGAGAGTGTACAGGATTTAATTTCATCTGGTGAATCACTGTTTTCATAACAGAATTGAAAGTGATCGTATTAATGATTAATTTCCTGACTTTTTCTATTTGCGTTGTCCTATGTGTGTTTTTAAAGACTTTTGAGAAAGAAAGCATGTAACTTCTGAATTATAACATCTGCTGTTTGTGCAGCCTCGAATGGTCTTTGTAATACTTGGGGATCCATTCAAATAATGTTTATCAATTAGTCGTCATCACAATAGGTTTCTTTGTAAAGCTCAGTCCTCTGAAGAGTAGCCCCTTCATGAACATCCTCTGCTTTTCTGTGGTTTGTTAAATATTCTCCACTTGGGAGTAAAGTCATTTTTATGTTCTCCTCATCTTCATTGTATTGTTGAGTCTTGGAGGATTAAGAAAGATTTTTACACCAAGTAAGTAATCAGATTTTAGGTCAGACCAGCACTGGATCTGAAACGGAACCAGTAAATTGAAATGAACATGTGCATCAGGCCTGCCATGGGTGACACAGGAAAAGGGAGTTAGCTGAAGCTGAAAAGGAAGAAGACAGGGTTGATGACAGCAGAGGAGAGAGATTTAAGGGGATGTGGAGGGGGTCTGAGAAAGAGGAGCTGCAGTGCAGTTGGTGCTGACAGCATCTGCAGGAGGCCAGCTGAGAGCCAGCAGCCCAACAAACTGGGTCACTTTTGTCTCCAGACAATCCCAGTAGACTAAAGACCGCCTAAATTTTTGTTCTTCCTACCAATTCACATAATTTACAGCCACACACCCAGTATTTCTTCCAAACAAAAAAGCATGAGGGAAAACAAAATGATGTTACCAGTAGGATCAACTGGAAGGCTGGTCAGAAATTACATATTTATGCTATGTGGACTTAGAAATCTGTCTAAATGTTGCTAGAACAATTTACTGATTCATCATTCAAACAATAACAGGACATTTATTTGAAGCTGTTTTGATCATCAGTAAACAAGAATGTCAAAATATTAATAGTTATTGAAGCTTCCTATGTTATATTGTATATTATACTAAATATCATAAAATTAGTATTTTACAGTGAAGTTTTTCAGTTTCATGGAATATCTATGGACATTTTCTGACAGTTTGTTGGTGAAGAGATTATACCAACAGGTCAACTCTTTATTAACAGTGAGGTGGTTACAACTATTTATCAGTTTTCATTTTTCAAGAAAATAACCACATTTATAGAGTTAGGGTTCTAATGCGAAATTCAACTCATATTTCCACATTTTATAAATTACTTTTGGCTTCAGGTAGGTGTGAAGACACTTTATACAAGAGAAATGATCAGCAGATAGATGAAAGGATTAGCCGCCTAAACCTCAATCATCAGCCATCAGCTGAGACAATTAGTTGACACTAATCTTTTTTCCGTTTCATGACGGTTAGAAACCGACAGTGTAAATTAATGGATAATAAATAAACTCACCAGTTTTGCCAACCTGAGAGCAAAGTTGCAAAGAATGATTTTCTTTCAGTTACTTACACAAAGATGTTTAAGAAAATGGCCAAAAGACCAGAAATACAAACATACAAAATACAACATCTTAATTACTACTCCCATCCAGTCAGCAATGTGATCTTATTAAAGGAAGGCATATTAAACTGAAAATCCTTAGTTGGATTTGGGTTTGATTCTTTTCTTTCAGCACAACTTAAGAGTAAACTGTTTCCATCCCCTCCAGCAGACAGCAGACTGCATGAAGCTGATGACCATCAGGCAGATGAAATAAAGATTATCCATTTCCTCCCTGTGGCGTTACATTACATCCACTGTGGTGTTTTCTTATAGAGCTTCCCACAGTGCCCCAGGCAGTGGAGATTACAGCGTGTTAAAAGACGTCTCCCACTGACAATGACTTCCACACAGCCTAATGAGGCAGAGCATCCATGCTTTAATTGTCATTCGTTTCAGTCTCACAGGAAAGTGCCAAAATAGAGATTAAACTGGCAAAGAGCATCATGCTTACCGGATTGTGATGTGTGGATGTGATATATGTGTTACTGGGAGACAGCACTTTCATTTTGCACGTGCAGTGTGACGTCAGAACAGATTCATGAGTAAAAATAGAACTTCATTGCAGTGGTCTTCACACACGAATGAACAGTGGCACACACACAACATCAAATCAACAAATTCACACACAAGGCTGGCAAGAACAGTGGCAGATACAGCTTTTTTTATTTAGGTTTGTGTGTATGAGGACACAGGGGGCATCTTTCCAGATGATCACACCGAGCAAAAACAAGAGGATATTTGTGTGGCATGCTCAAATGCCAAAGAGCGGATGTTAACTGAGCCTGACGTGTCACAGGAAATGTAAACGTTTACCTCCCAGGAAAACTGAAGCACATCATGTTAGCCATCGGACCGCTTGCTGTGTCCTTTTCCCTTCCTAATGTGTCACATCTAGCATTATTTTTCGTACTGTGCTCTTTTTGTTTAGTTACCGCCTAGTGTGCTTTGCTTCATACAGTATCTGTATTTATATGTCCTTTTCAGGACCTGAATCAGTTCATTGTTCTCAAATTTATGCTCTTTTTGTGCATATGTTACTTTATATTTAAGCTTACATTTGCTGTTCACACATGTGAGTGACAGGCAGTATCTCCTACTGGTATATTTTATATTTCTTAAGTATTCAAATATTGCATTAATTAAATGCACTTTTTAAATAAACAAATTTACTAGTTCTCTTCCTCCTCTATAGCAATTTTTTATTTTAGAATGAAAAAGCTCTAAGAAGACAGTCATCTCTATCTTGGCTTTTGACATAAGTCTGCTAAATAAGAAAATAATCATAACACTAATAATAAACATAATCATTGTGTCTCTAAAATGGAAAAACGTGAGAGAAAGGCTTAAGGTCGCAGCAGTGTTTTTATCTTTGACCGCTTGTTATAAGCATCAAGAAGATTAGGCCAAAGAGGACTGAGAAGGACAGAGAGAACGAGAGGTTCAGCTAAGTCTCCTGTCATGGCACCCTTGGCACAGCTTTAGCTTCCTGTTCCCTATGAGCAACCGTATGTGCTGCAGCTTCTGCATCACAAGCCTTTACCTTCAGGTATTCACAAGCTTCCAGCCAGGTGGATTATTATTTGTTAAGATAATATTGATTTTGGTGTTAAATTATGGTGTATGTAAAAGTGAATTTTAAGATTAAAAATAGGGAGATAAAGTTACAAAAACCTGGCTGTGGGATGCAACCATTGATTTTAGGATCTCTAATTTCAGTCCACCACACAGTTTTTTTAGAACAGTCTAACATGATATATACAACCCCATTTACACCCAAGTTTTCAGTTTACATTCAGGCTGACTAGGGGCATAACATGATGATTTCATATCTGAATATGCTCAGTAAATATGTAAAAACCAATGCAGAGATTAAAATGTACCCACACTTTGAGAAAAAACTCAAAAGATTATTTTTATGTTTCCAAGCTTCTTTTCACAGAATTTAATATTTTAAAGAAAAACATTGCATGAATCACTGCATGATATCCATTACAATGAATATCTGTATGTGGAGTGCTTTTAGAGAAGCTGTACTTGTAATTATTGGCACTAATACACATTAATTTGTCCTTATACTGCCTAAGTAAAATTTATGTAAAGTTAGTAAGATGCATGATTTTAAGTTTAGTTAAATTCTTTTGTAAAGAGCCAGTTTGGAAATAACTGGATAATCTGCAAGTATTGTGTTATGTCTGGAGAACGTTAATTGTTCATCTTTTCTCTTTAACATGTTTTTTTTCCTTTTACTCCTCATCTAAAAGCAGGATTTAGTTTTTAAATAAAACCAAGCACACATATAGAAGGAAGAGATGGAGAATGTAAATTCAGTTTGGTGCATTCTGTGCAGAGTTTATAAGCCACAGCTGTGTGAGAAGTCTCACTTTTCACTCTCTGTGATCCATCTCACTGCATATATTAGCACTTTGAAAAATCAAGATGTAATTAAAGACCAAAGCTCACATATGTTCTTCAAGTCAGATTAAAGCACCACAGAAAGTACTATTTTAGAGCTGTTATTTATTACAGCCTTTATGAAACTCATAAAAAAAAAATTTCTTTAGCCCAAGTGTCATATTGATGAAAAATTATTTTTTATATAAAAGCAGAATTTTTTTACTTCTGTCTTTCTTCCAGGTTTCTACTGACAAACGTCTGACCACTCAGCTCAACACACAAAGAAAACGGACATACTCATATCCCAAAAGACAACGTGACAGACTGGTTTATCTTCAGGCCTATTTTTTTTCTAAAATCTATCCTCAGTCCTGACGTGAACCCACCATGTCCGGAAAGGAGCGCAGCCCCCGCCATCGGCCATGGTCGGTCTACCGGGCAAACACCTTTGATCTTTCAGCTGAGATGATGGGGCTTGCTCTTTCAGGTAACTATGTAACTGGCACCATGGTAACCAGTTTACTTCCTGCATGACAAAACTTAATTGGTTTTAGAAAAAAAGAAAAAAAAAAAAGCTCTGGCTCATCTTTTTCTCTGTCAAGCAGGCAACAGTCAAGATCCCGATGAGCCAGTCCTGGAGTTTAGTTTGGGTAAGATCAAAAATTTCAATAGTGTGTTGCTGCACATTGCAAATTGTTCAGTTAATTTTCTAATGGCCCACTTATTTGAAAGGTGTATTTTTATTAGTCTAAAAACAGCCGTTTGTTTTTTTTTATCTTGCATGAATCATATCACATAACACTGTGCCTGCATCCATTTCCATTATTGCAAAAAGAATAAAACGTCTAAAAACACCACAGAGACAGACCATTCTGTCCTTTAACATGATGAACTAGAATTCAAATTAAGATTAAGTTGAATATGTTTATTAGACTCAGTCCTACTATAAAACACACTAATGATGTTCTCACAGATCATATAAAATATGGACGGAGCCACTAGGGTGTCACCCACTGGTTGGTGGATTACTGTCTTGAAGCCTTGAGCATGTCATTTGGTCATTTTCTGGGTTTTTAGAGCCAAAAGTCACTACAAGGAATGCAACATTTTTATTGTAAACTTGGATACGTTAAAATTCTGGTCTCAAAGGACCAATTAGTTTTTAGACCCAGCCATAAGTTTGTATGGTTCTGAACCAACTTTTTACGAGTTGAAATGACACAGCTGAGAGTCAGCAGCCCAACAAACTGGGTCACTTTTTTCTCCAGACAATCCCAGTAGACTAAAGACCACCTAAATGTTTGTCCTTCCCACCAATTCACATAAGTTACAGCCACACACTCTGTTACGCATGGAACTCCTCGGAGACAGGATCGGGTTAACAGAAACAGTTTAATAACATAAACACGAAAATGGGAGATCTTACAGAGCCAGATGGGTACTGTGGCGCCAGGAATAGGGAGGACGTGAGTCCAGGAGGGTGCATAGGTGAAGTCCGACAGGGAAGGTACGTGGAACTGGGGAATATATGGAGGGACAGGTGATGGGAAACAGGTGTGAGCAATAGGGCTTGACTGGAGTGAGGA
>JBAMHW010000014.1:12205614-12219930 GCA_037177495.1 Rhadinocentrus ornatus | reverse complement strand
TATATATTGTATCCAATAAATCTAATTTTACAGGTGTTGATCATTTAAAAAAAGCAAACAATACCAGACAACACCTCCTTGCAGAATTAATAATGGTTATCAACTGTTTTTGTCATGACTTCTTATTTTAAGGAGAGGAGTTGGCCATGTTGGAGGATATGAGTGTCGGAGTGATGGACCTGAGAAATGTCACCTTTAAAGTTACCCAGGCAACATCAGGTTTTGGCCCAGATATGCTGCCAGTGATCACAGGGA
Source organism: Rhadinocentrus ornatus (assembly GCA_037177495.1). NCBI lineage: Eukaryota > Metazoa > Chordata > Actinopteri > Atheriniformes > Melanotaeniidae > Rhadinocentrus > Rhadinocentrus ornatus. Next base: position 12,219,675 of record JBAMHW010000014.1, on the reverse strand, counting down.
ACAGGAATGGTTTTAACGTCAGGGTTCCGATGCCTGGAGCAATGTTTGAGATGCTGCCTCGAGAGATCCAGAATGGGATGCTACTTCGAGTGCAGCCAGTCCTGTTCAACGTAGGGATCAATGAACAGCAGACACTGGCTGAAAAGTAAGTCACTGAGACAAAGGGAGAAAAAAAGCTGTGGACTGTAGGGTAGAAAAATGGTGAAGAGGATTGAGTGAGTGAGGATGAAGAATTGAGTAAAATAATCCTTGTAAAGTTAGGTCAGTTTTCTAGATTGTTTAATAAATGTTCTAATCAGCTCAACTTTATTTATATTGCATTTTTCAAACCCAAAGGTAATCCTGGTGACGAATTTTCCACATTTCTTCTTTGCACAATGTTTGAAATGAAATAAGTAGGCCCATTTGTATTCAGGTTTGGAGACACATCACTTCAAGATGTAATCAACATGGAGAACATGACACGCCTCAGTTCATACTACGACCAGTTTAAAGAAGTTCTTCCAGAAGACTGTGAGTCACACATACACAGTTATCAGAAATAAAGGTGTCTTTTTCACCTTCAAACTTCACCTTGATTATAATTTCTCCTCTGTTATGTCCTCAGGCCTTCCTCGCTCCCGCAGAACCACCACTCTGCCTGAGCTACTCAAACTGATGAGCCAGAACGTGAACGCCAAGAAAAGCAAAAACGTGGAGATCTTGTGGCAAGCAGCTGAGGTGGGCTTCCTTGTCTTTTTTCTGCCACAGCCCCCGAAATTTAAAACAGTTGTATTTTTTAACAAATCTTTTTCTCCATACCTGAAAGGCATGTCGACGCTTGAATGGAGTACGTTTCACCAGCTGTAAGAGCGCCAAGGACCGCACGGCCATGTCTCTGACACTGGAACAGTGTCAGATTCTGCAGCAGGAGCACAGCCTGGCCCCGCAGGTCTTCTACCAGGCCTTGGACTGTATGCGCAGGTCAGTCTCTACCACTTATTACAGAAATAATATTGCTGTCAAATTTTTATAAAAATTTTCTGTTTTATGTATCTCCACAGTGAGGGCTGTAGGAGAGAGAACACCATGAAAAATGTGGGATGTCGTAAATACGCCTTTAACTCTCTCCAGCTCAAAGCCTTCCCTAAACAGTATCGCCCTCCAGAGGGGACATATGGGAAAGTTGAGACTTAAGTGGACTCTTCTATCTCATGGAAACCAAAAGACTCAATGAGGATATGATGCAAAGAAAAATCACAAACTGGAACAACAGCTCTTTGTTTTGTGCTTAAGATGATAAATGTCCAAGTGCCAGTGCTACTGTAGATTGTTTTCTAGCAGTTTCCCCTTCCATCTCTGTAGTGCTAGAATTGCACACCTTTCACAGCCACTTCACAGAGAAAATCAGTAAAGATATGACATTCTGTGTCACATATTAGGTGGTGTGCAGGCAGTCCTGTGGTTGTACCAGTTGTAGCATCAAGAGGTGTACAGCCCATGTTGATTAAAGTAATTTACACTTGTATCTTAAAAAGAACTTGCAGATGTCTGAGCTTTAAGACATAATGTGGCACATATATTACCCCTGTATGTGTACTTGTCAATTTTGATTTCATTTGATCCTGTGACCTTCTCGGTTAAAGAGGGAGAGTTGTTTTTTTTTAAATTTATTTTAACCAATCTGATGCAGAAATGAAAGCCTCCATCCATCCATCCATCCATTGTCTGCCGCTCATCCGGAGTTGGGTCGCAGGGGCAGCTGCCTAAGCAGGGAAACCCAGACTTCCCTTTCCACGGACATTCACCAGTTCATCAGGGGGGATCCCGAGGCATTCCGAGGCTAGCTGAGAGATGTAGTCCGTCCAGAGTGTCCTGGGTCTTACCCGGGGCCTCTTTCCGGTGGGACGTGCCGGGAAAACTTCACCAGGGAGGCGTCCAGGAGGCATCCTGAACAGATGCCCGAGCCACCTTATCTGGCTCCTCTTGATGCGGAGGAGCAGCGACTCTACTCTGATCCCCTCCCGGATCACCGAGCTTCTCACTCTATCCCTAAGGGATAGCCCGGCCACTCTGCAGAGAAAACTCATTCCGGCCCCAATCTAGTTCTTTTGGTCACTACCCACAGCTTGTGACCATAGGTGAGGGTAGGAATGTAGATCAACCAGTAAATCAATAGCTTTTCCTTTTTGCTCACCTCCCTCTTAACCATGACAGAGCGATGCAGAGTCCGCATCACTGCAGACGCCGCTGTCGATCTCCCGCTCCATCCTTCCCTCACTTGTGAACAACACCCTGAGATAAGTGAACTCCTCCACTTGGGGCAGAACCTCATTCTGGAGAAATCACTCCAAGCTTTATCGGCTGAGGAACATGGTCTCGGATTTGGAGGTCCTGATTCTCATCCCAACCGGTTCACACTCGGCCCAAAGATCACGGCTCGATGAAGCCAACAGAATCACATCATCCGCAAAGAGCAGAGACCCAATCCTGAGGCCACCATACCGAATCCCCTAAACATGTCGGCTGCGCCTAGAAATTCTGTCCGTAAAAGTTATGAACAGAATCGGTGACAAAGGGCAGCCTTGGCAGAGTCCAACCCTCACCGGAAATTATTCAGATTTACTGCCGGCAATGTGGACCAAGCTCTGACACCGGTAGTACAAGGATCGGACAGCTCGAACAAGGGGGTCCGGCATCTTCCCAGAGTACAGGAGTCCCTGGGGGACACAGTCGAACACCTTCTCCAAGTCCACAAAGCACATGTACACTGGTTGAGCAAACTCCCATGCCTCTTCCAAGACCCTAAAAAGGGTATAGAGCTGGTCCAATGTTCCACGACAGGGACGAAAACCACACTGCTCCTCCTCAATCCGAGGTTCGACTATCCGACGGACCCTCCAGCACCCCTGAATAGACCTTAACAGGGAGGCTGAGGAGTGATCCCCCTGTAGTTGGAGCACACCCTCCGGTCCCCCTTTTTGAAGAGAGGGACCACCACCCCAGTCAGCCAGTCCAGGGGAACTGTCCACGCGATGCTGCAGAGCCGTGTTAGCCAAGACAGCCTTTTAGCATTCAGAGCCTTAAGGAACTCTGTTCAGATCAGTTGACAGCTCTTTACCCGAGTGTCCAAGAGATGTGGCCGCAAGTCCGATGATGCAACTACAAAGTCGATCTTCGAACTGCGGCGGAGCACAGAAGTCCAACAACAAAACACCACTTGGATTTAGATGAGTGGGGCCATTCCTCCCAATCATGCCTCTCCAGGTCTCGCTGTCATTGCCCACGTGGGCATTGAAGTCCCCCAGCAGAACGAGGGAGTCCCCGGAAGGAGTGCTGTCCAACACTCCCTCCAAGGACTCCAAAAAAGGGTGGGTACTCTGAACTGCCGTTTGGTGCATAAGCACAAACAACAGTCAGGACCTGTCCCCCCACCTGAAGGCGAAGGGAGGCTACCCTTTTGTCCACCGGGGTAAACCCCAGCGTACAGGCACCAAGTCGGGGGGCAATGAGCATGCCCACACCCACTCGTCGCCTTTCACCAGGAGCAACTCCAGAATGGAAGAGGGTCAAGCCGCTCTCGAGGACAGTAGTTCTAGAGCCCAAGCCGTACATTGAGGTGAGTCCAACTATATCTACCCGGAACCACTCAACCTCGCACACCAGCTCAGGCTCCTTCCCCACCAGAGAGGTGACATTCCACATCCCTAGAGCTAGCTTCTGCAGCCAAGGATCAGACCACCAGGGTCCCCACCTCTGGCAGCCGCCCAGCTCACACTGCATCCGACCCCTATGGCCCCTCCTCCTGCCCACGGGAGGGGGTGCCATGTCACCCTTTTGGGCTGAGCCCGAAACTAGCCCCATGGGCAGAGGCCTGGCCACCAAGCCCTCGCCTCCGTGCCCCACTTCCAGGCCTGGCTCCAGAGAGGGAGCATAGTGACCCACATCCCGGTAAGGGAAACCTGGGACCATAGTTTGTCATTATCTTAGGGGTGTTTTCAGCCATGCTTCGTCTTGTCCTTCCCCTAGACACCTGTTTGCCATGGGTGACCCTACCAGGGGCAATAAGCCTCCGACAACATAGCCACTACGATCGTCTGGACGCGCAAACTCCTTCACCACGGTAAGGTGGTGGCTCAGGGAGGAGAAATTAAAGCCTTAAAAAGTGACTCTGCAGCACAGATTTTTTTTTAGCTTTTTAAGGAAATGAAAGCCTTAAAAAGCTAAATAATCTGTGCTGCAGCCACTCTGCTGCATCAGTTGAACTGTGTTTTTCAGTCAAAACTTCTGTTATTGTTTTAAGTGGGTAAAAGATTACATGATTTCTCAAAAGCATTAAGTTAAAGATGACCAAATCCTTTCTTTGTTTATTACTTTGTTTTTATTTCTATCTTATGAAGTTTCAAACAAATAAAGCAGAAATGTCGGAAACATAAATTTAAGCATCCTTCATAGTCAGTGCCTAATGACCTCCTTTGGCAAGTCATATGGCTTGTAGACTTTTTGCAGCCAACATAATGCCTTGCTTTTTTAATTTTTTTTACTTTATTTTTTTGTTACAAATACCCTCTAAACCTGTGCTACTACTGACTATTTGGCCATCTTCAATGTTCTGCTCTCCTTGGGGTCTGTCAATTGATTTTATTTCTTTCTTTTTTTCATTATATTTTGGGACACTGTCCCAAACAGCCTTCACATTCCACCATCCATGCATTGTACATATTGAGTTGTTTTTAGGATCTTATTGCAGAGCCAATTTCTTTTCGTTTTATTTCAGCCAACATAAGATCAATCCATCGTTTTTTCTTAACATCATTCCTCATTGTACAGGACATGCTACCACAAGGCTTCAAACTTGTTCAGATATTCATATACTTCATACACACATATGAAAACTTCTGGAGCTCTTTTTTTCTGTTGCCTCTTTAATGATGGTCATGTTTTATTAGGTTTTGTTCTTTCTGGCAATCTACATAGAAGTTTTTTTTATACTAAAAACTTTTTGTCTTTCAGAGCTGAACTTATACACTGTTACTGGTAGCATCCTTTATTTTGACTATAATACAGAGTAAAAACAGTTTGTCATCTTATCACCTTATCAGTGTGAGCATCAATTGCTTTCATTTTCAATGCATAGTGACAGGGAAGGGACAAGCATGTGAAGTTTATTCAGACTATTTGTAGAAAAAAAATTAAATTTGCCTCACCTGACCTTAATGGTGACTGAGAAGCTTTGTAAACTTAAAAAAATTTGTCTGAGAGCTAACTCTCCTTTGGAACGCGTTTCTTTCTTTCTTCTTTTTTCTGTAAAAAAATATCTTCAACTTAATGTTTTTAGAGTTTTATCTGCTACAGTAACTAAAATATTGACGTAAACTTGCATTCTTCTGTACTATGAGTTTATCACGCATAACCACACTGGTACTTTGTAAATCCATAACTTAAAATATTTCTCAGTCTAATAATACCGCTTACTCCTGTTTTGTTTCTGACTCTTTAAGAAGAAGAAAAAAAAATCATAGATTTTTCTCTGAACCTTAACATCACAGCAGGATGACAGCTGTTAGAATCACAGGATTTATCTGCTCTGTTTTAGTCATCAGTCTCCTCTACTAATTATCCAATAAATCTGCAACATCATATCACTCTGTAAAGCAAGCACAGGTCTTTACATAATACATCTAACTTCTTTAAGATGTATATTGTTGTGTCTAGTGTCATTTCTAAGGTTCCTTTGATGCTACACTGAAGGCATAAGTGGGGAAGTAGTTCACAGTTTCTAGGCTTCAGAGTGGTGCATTACATTGCTTTATAATTTAAACATATCTCAACATATTTAGGACATTTCTGCAGGTTTGTATGCAGCACGAAATTGCTCAAGACATTCAAACTTTATTTTGTATGAATCAAAAGTGTTTGTTATTAGTCTTTTTGAACAATACAAGACTGTGTGATTGAAATCAATTAAAAAATATTTATTTAATTTGCATGTAGATGAGCACATACACAGTTAAATAATGCATTTTGCAAAATTGCACTAACTACCAACAGCACCTGTTCCATTTATCAGTTCCAGGCTCTAAACAAAAGATTTTCTTTGGAGAACTTTTGCATAAAATCAAGTTAATGTGGCTGGTTCTGCCAGATGTTGTCACAGTTGTACTGAGAAAATACAGGACGGACTGAACCCAGATTATGAATAAAGGCTTATTGATGCCTAATTTAAGTGTGAATTAAGTGAATCAAGCATTCAAATATTATTTCTATTTTTGAAGGCCTTATATATGGTAATTTAAGGAATATGTTTTGCTGAATATTGTGACGTTAAATCATTCAGTTATTCAGTTTGACATTAAAAGACTTTTTTCAATTTAGTATATAAAATTAAATAAATTTTAAAAATTTATGCAAACAGGAAATTTAACATCCCATCTAGCTTAGGGGGGCAGCTGTGGTCCTGTGGATTGGTCAGCTGAAACCAGAGTAATAATAGAAACCTGACTTGTGACTTTATTCAGTTGGTAGCCAGTTTTTATAATCTGAAGTAGAGAAAAAAATTTAACGAAGTGAGATGTAAAACACAGGCAGACCCTTTGAATATTTAGTCCAGCTCTTAAAGCATCCTCAGTGTCTGCATTGCTGGTGTAACTGAGAAATTCTTCTGCAGATAAGGTTAGTCAAACTGATACTGATATATTAGGTTAATCCACAAGGAAAGTGCATCAGTTTTCTACAGTGTATTAGAGGACAAGGAAAAGCACACAATCTATTTGACTTAAAATTCAGTCCCACAATTCTGATTTTAGTTGTAACTGACTGGAAATGCATAATCTCAACAATATTAACTAATGACATGAACAATATTATGACTGAAAACTTTCTGGGGAAGCAATTCACATTCACAAATGACTAAAGATAATGAAATTAGATGTATAGGTGCAGCGTTCTTTATCCCGCACTGTTGCTACAGTGGGTTGAAGATCAGCATTCACCTTCCTGATGCCAGAGACAGCATAATTTGTTTGAATATAATTGAAGTATTAGATCTACTACAAGGTAATGATAGATGTACAAGCCAAGCAGTGATACAGGATGTGAATGAATAAATACTGTTATTATAAGGATAGTAACAGTGCAACAAAAATACATAAGCAGCTCCTTAAGAATGCAGGGGCTCAATAATTCACAACAGCAATTCACAAAGTCACCTTAGGTCACTTTACATACAGTCAATTCATTCAGTATTCATACATGTCAATTAGAAATAAATAATAGTAATAGCCTGGGCTAAGGTAAAACCAACAGATTGCATCAAATCTCAACTTTGATTCAATCCCCCATACTGAGCATACATTGGGCGACAGTGGAGAGGAAAGACCTTTTAACAGGAAGGAAAAAGCTTCGTTAGAACCCGGCTCAGCAAGGGCAGTCATCTGCCTCGACCGGTTGGGGTGGAGAGGACAGGAAAGAGAGACCAACAGGCACCACAACTTTTAGCCAGGAAGACCTGCTGAGAGAGAAGAAATGTGCTAATCCTAACCCTAAGACTATGGCAACATACCTAAGGGTGTCTGGCTCCCGATCCCAAACTGGGAGCTGGTTGCACAAGAGACAGGCCTGATAGCCAAAGGCTCTGCCTCCCATTAGTTTTAACCATAAGTAGGCTACTGAAGGTTAAAGACTGAACACTGAATTTTGAAGATGCTGGTAAAGGTGAACTGGTTACACATGTTCTGAGCTCCTTACGAGGTACTCCATGTGGGCCAGCTGCTTTTCTTGGGCTTATATCCTGAAAGAACGCACATAAATTGCTATGAAAAATTCATAAACCCAAGAATATTGCAAGCAAAAAGTGTGATTGCTCTGTCATGGAAAGAAATGGGAAAACCAAGCATTGCAAAATGGCTTTAAGAATTGTTTTTATGTCTACCAGTGGGGTAGAAAACAAAACACATACACTAAAAGATAAACAAGGCACTTTTGAAGGAGTGTGAAACAATTTTATTAACTATATAAAGAAGAAAGATTTGACTTATCTGCTGGGGGTATGTGGGATATCGTAGCTTGTCCTGTATAGTTCCACAATAATATGCTGTATTTTGACAACTATTTCCATCTAATAAGTCTCATGAACTCAAGTACTGATTTTAAATGCACCTTGATGTTTGTTGATTCGTCCATTTATGTTTTTACTTTGTATATATATCCATAAAAATACAATTTTAAAAAACATTATTAAAAAAAAAAGTTGTAGATAAAATGTTTGTTTAATCTCTTTCTCATAATTTAAGTCCTGTAGGTGGCAGTAACACAAACGGATTATTGTACTGCCATAAAAATCCAATGAAGAAGAAAGTAAACCACCAGAAGAAGACTGACCTGTGGGGATATTTTTCTTCTAAACTGACTTTATGTTCTTTAGAAGCTCTGTGCTGTCAGCAACAGCTAATTTTTTCCGGAACTCTGTGTGGAGGTGAGACCACGTCCATTTAACAAGTTAACGACACGCGATATGTCAGCTATAGTTAACACAGATTTAGATGTTTTTATTTTCTGATAGATGCATGGTTATACTTACTGTGTATGATGCTGAACCTGGCTTCCTGTTGTCTTCCTGCTCATTGCTACTGAAGTAGTGGTAAAATAATGAAGCCCATTATTAATAAAAAATGTTTATTTTAGTTTAAACAAAACCGTGTTTAATGTTCAGTAGTACCCCAAAAAACTAACGGAATCTACTTTTATGCTTATCCTTGACATGAGCTTTCTTAGGCTAATTAAAAGGTGTGAAAATTAATAAACGATCATTTTTATTGAAATAACAGGCTCAATCACTATAAAGGATAATTAATAAAGTAAATAAAAATAAAAACTATACAATTAAAAAGGCGTCAACGGACGTTAGATGGCGTTTGTCAGTCAGCAGTTTAGTTACTAATAAAACATTTTCCTTTACTGATCCCAACTGGGAAACTAGTTCTCTGCATTTAATTCATCCAATCGATCTAAAAACGTTTTACAAGGCGATTGTTACAGTAAGTAATGGTGTTTTATAAGCACACAGAAAAGATTTCACGAAAAACTCCTCGCTTGACATCTCCCCTCTATGTCCACATACGGATTTTTGGCATACCTGGTACAGCCTAAGGTTGTTTCCAGGTATGCTTTTTTCCATGAAGCTCGTTTTTGCTATGCAAATTTGTTCAGCACAGCACAGCAGCCAGACCATCATCCTGCTTGCTATGAAGCAGGATGGACAAATTAAAAACACAAATTAAATTAATGAAATAATATTGGGCTTTTAGTTGTACTGCCATCATATTTTGTCTCACCTCTTCTCGCAAGTGGCATAAAAATACTGCTTCATGGCACTAAGTTCTGGTCAGGGTTTTATTTTTTTAATTCAGCTATTAGTTACCATATTTGACACTTAATTCTTTTCTCATACTGAAGACCAGTTGTTATTGTTAACCAATTCTAATGGGGATAAGACTAATACTAATAATTTTTATAGTAAATGTTTGTGAATGTTATACCACTTTGTTTGGAAATTACTACCAAATGAAATCTAAAAATATAAACCATGCAGCCTGCAGAAGTCTTCATTAGAATTCCTAATCGGGTCACAGAATCTGGTGTTACACCACACTGAATTAATCTATGGTGGACTCATTTATAACTGATCAATAAATACTTATTTCTTTGTGTGCATTCATGTGGCCGCTGAAGATGTGCATTACATATGCAAAAAAAGACTGTGTACACATCTGAAAAAGTCATACTACAAGGCTGTTAAAGGGAGTTTTCTGCTTTACAGTGTTCTCTTTTAGTTTTTTACCACCATAAATTTGTTATTTATCATAACTTTTTGTAAACAGTTACTCTGTGAGCATTGGTTTTGTGTTAATGGAGTACATTTTCAAAATAGTGTAAATTTTTTAGCAGATTAATTTATTTTGTTTAGGAGAAACAAAATATTTTAATTGAACTAACTCAATAGTGTTGCATCACTTCTTCCATTAAGCCCATTCTTTATTCAGCTTGCTGTCTGTTTTAAAGCTTACCAGCTGACAGGCACATGCTCCAGTCTGTGAGAGGAACTGGCTTCAGTTTACATTTCTCACACACCGCTACAGGTAGGTGTTGCTATTGTTTCTTTTCATGTCTATGTTTTGTATAACTCCTGTGAATTAGGTAAGGAGTCCTCTGTGTACCAAATTAAAGTTACCTGAAGCTGCACAAAAGCAAGTTTACTTAACAAGATTAAAGAGAAAAGAAGCTTATTCATTTACCAGATGAACAGTTTTGCTCTTATTGGTCAATTATCTGCAGGTTCCAGGATGAAAAAGAAGTTGCTGGTGGATGTAGACACCGGTGTTGATGATGCTCAGGCCATCATGCTGGCTCTGGCTGATCCCAACGTGAAGGTACTAGGCATTACCTGCGTGCACGGAAATACCACAGTCGAGAACGTCTGCAAAAACACATTGAGAGTTCTTCAGGCCTGCAGAAGCTTTGAGGTGGGTGTAAAGCTGCTGTGATAGAAGTGAAGTCATTTATTCTTCGAAGTAGAAAGTTTAATCACACCAATTTGAAATGTGCGTTTACATGCAGGTCTAAATTAAATGGCCAAGCAATTAAAAGATGAATTTAACTAAGAATGATTTATTCAGACGTTTGTTTCTTGTTAATATTGCTTGAGCATTCCAGATTATTTAACTCCTGTTTTATTAAACCTTCAGTGTCTTAGAGCAGCCAAGTGAAAGTAAAGGCCAGAACCAGATTTTCAGCATTTTGTTAAAATTTCTCATGTTAAAAAAAAATTCTCATGTTAGATGTGCATCTCTCCAAGTTCAGATTAGCATCTAAAATGAAAAGTTTCTGCTGACAAGGTTTTTCTGTCAGTGTTGCGTCACATTAACTTAAATTTACCAGCATCATGTGACAAGTCAGCCTGTTTTTAATAAAACTGTCCAACAATAAGTTTTTGTTCTCAAAATGCGTGACTTCATGAGGAAACTGGACAACTAGTTCACTTACCGTAATAAGAAAGGCCTAGAGGATAAAGTTTCAGTCAAAAAAGCAAAGACAAAACAACTGGGTTTATCATATTTTTTAATATTATAACTCCTAAACAATGTGTAGTTTTAAACATATACACCATGTTCTGAAAATGAAGCTAAACTGTTAGAAATGTGCCATTGTTCCCATAAGCCCAACCAGAACTTTGACAAGTTAGTGTTGAACCAAATACAGAATGTTATTAGGAAATTGACTTTATAAGAGCAGGGTGAATTTTAAGTGTAGTATATTTGCATGTTTCATTCTGTGTCACCCCACCAGGTTCCAGTGTTTAAGGGCGTTGATAAGCCTATCCTTGGAAATAGCATAGATGCTGGACATTTCCATGGGCTAGACGGCCTGGGAGACGCTCCTGACCCCAATGCTCCTGGTATGGATCTTATCCAGAAGGAGCACGCTGTGTCAGCCATAATCAGAATTGTTAATGAGAACCCAGGAGAGGTGAGCGATAAAGAAGCATTGTGTGTGTTCTGTGAATGTTTTCTTGTATGTTTTGACTGTATATATATATTTTCCCAGGTATCTCTGGTTGCCACGGCACCCCTTACCAACTTGGCTCTGGCTGTGAGGATGGATCCATCTCTGCCAAGCAAACTCCGAGGGCTTTTCATCATGGGAGGCAACACTGAGTGTGAGTGAAACACTGTTAGTTTGTATTTTCAGGGAAGTGACCTTCATCACAACCAGAATGTTATACAAACTAGTGTTATATAACAATGCTTTCAGCAGAAAGATTCATGAATATTCATTTTATTTTAAAAGTAGAAATTAGAAAATTTCCTGGGCTGACCCAACATTAATAGCAGGTGATCTGGAGTGGACAGCTCTAGGATTAGGTAGTAATACTTTTAGACATTTTGATAAAATATCCGTGATGTTAAAGAAACAGGCTCCATGGTTCTTATTGCTGCTGGGGCTTTTCTGTGTGGTGTTGGACATCTCCCTGGGCCTACATGGGTCCTCTCTGGGTCGGAGTACACTGGCTTCCTCCATTATGTTGGATTAGTTTGTAATTGTTAAATGAGTGTAGGGGGCGGGGTGTATGTTTAAATTTTTTGTTCTTGCCTACTGCATCCTCAGTTTGCTATCCACTTGTGATCAGATCACCGAATCAAATCATTGTTGGACAGAATAAGCCTTGTACAGATTAGGCACTCTGCCATCTCACACCTGTGAGCTTATAAATCTCGAAGCTAAATGTTTGTTAAAATATACTGAATAAAAACTGGTGTTGTCATTAACCTACCAGTCAAACTAGCTGATGAATCAGTTATTTAACATTTAGGCTTTTCTGTTATGAATCAATGAAAACTGTATGTTTGGACTTTAGGGTGTTGAACTTGTGATAGTTTTCACTACAGAAAAAAGATGACCATAAAAATAATCATAGAAATAAATCAATGTCTATCAGAAGTTTTACTTGTGCTGTCTACCTTCTTTATGCAGCTCGAGGAAACACTACTGTGTGTGCTGAATTCAATTTTGCTGCAGACCCAGAAGCTGCATACATTGTGCTGAATGAATATGTGTGTCCCACATACCTGGCCTGCTGGGAGTTCACCTGCCACAGCATGCTAACCTGGGTAACTATTTTTTTACACATCTTAGCACAGTTTGAGGTCGTTATTAAATGCAGCTTTTTCTCTGTGTGTTAATATTTTTCCCAGGACTTCTGTGACACCTGGTTGGCACAGGACACTGATAAAGCTCGTTTCATGGAACGGATCTTCCGCTACAGCATGAATGCATCACACAGCGAACGCTCCCAGAAGGAGTTTGTTGCAGGCATGGGCTTTATTTCCTGTGACTCTTACGCCATGGCAGCCGCTGTAGATGACTCATTTATCTTAGAAAATGACTGTTATCCTGTTAGTGTAGAGCTGACAGGCACACACACCAGAGGAATGATGATAGTGGACACTCTGGGTTTACTGAAGAAGACACACAAGGCTGTTATCATGAAGAAGGTGAACATGGAGAAGTTTAAGCAGATGATGATGGCTGCTTTGAAATGACACCTGTAAAGGGACTGAACTTATGCTCAGTCTGAAAGTTTAATAGACAGTAGTGGTTTTGAAGATAAAAAGTATTCAGACACTGTAATTCTTTACCTATTAAATGTATTTTGGTTATAAATTGTGTGTGTGACTACTGTACTTGTATGCAGATGAATTTAACCATTTTCACACATAAACACCAGAAATATTTACACATGGGGAGGTGTGGAGGAAAATGGCTGTTTAGAGCACACCAGAGGCAGGGTGTGATGCAGAAATTGGGCTGTAGAAATTACCATTTTCTTTACAACAAATGTGTTCATTTGAGTTGTGCATGTGTTTACATTCATAGTACGTCTTTGAGACTAGCATAGCAACTGGCAGGATCAACCAGGTGTCCCTTCTGCCAGAGTGGATTAGGCTGAACTTCCATTGGAGGTCGAGGGGACAGCCAACGACTTGGTGCCGGGAAAGCCCCCCCAGGCTTCACACACATGAGGCCGTGGAGGCTTTGGTTGCCAGGGCGAAGCTTTGAAGAACACCATACTCCAAAAGCACTACCGGTTGATGGAGGAGCAACAGTCGGCTCTGTGGAAACCAGGCAAAATGCTTGCAAAATACACTGCTCAAAAAAAAAAGGCAACACTAAAATAACATCCTAGATCTGAATGAATTAACTATTCGTTTTAAACACTTGTAACGCCTGTAAGACCTCCCTACAACGCCTGGGCATGCTCCTGATGAGGTGGCGTATGGTCTCCTGAGGGATCTCCTCCCAGACCTGGACTAAAGCATCCGCCAACTCCTGGACAGTCTATGGTGCAACGTGGCTTTGGTGGATGGAGCGAGACATGATGTCCCAGATGTGCTCAATTGGATTCAGGTCTGGGGAACGGGCGCAACCCCCAGCTGTGGACGTCAGGCCGTCATACCACCCTCATGGAGTCTGTTTCTGACCGTTTGAGCAAACACATGCACATTTGTGGCCTGCTGGAGGTCATTT